>CAJVRN010000194.1:470000-492500 GCA_911728415.1 Lagocephalus sceleratus
CTGATGGGGGACGGGGGGGGAGGGAGAGGGGGAGAGAGAGGGGGGAGGGGGAGAGAAGGGGGAGAGAGAGGGGAGGGAGAGGAGGAGAGAGAGGGGGAGGGAGAGGAGGGAGAGAGAGGGGAGGGGGAGAGAGAGGGGGAGGGGGAGAGAGAGGGGGGAGAGAGGGGGGAGGGGGAGAGAAGGGGGAGAGAGAGGGGAGGGAGAGGAGGAGGGGGAGGGGGAGAGAGAGGGGGAGGGGGGAGAGAGGGGGAGGGGGGAGAGAGAGGGGGGAGAGAGGGGGAGGGGGAGAGAAGGAGGGGAGGGAGAGGAGGAGAGAGAGGGGGAGGGGGAGAGAGGGGGAGGGGGGAGAGAGGGGGAGGGGGAGAGAAAGGGGGACAGGGGGGAGAGAGGTGGACAGGGGGAGGGAGAGGGGAGAGAGAGGGGAGGGGGAGAGAGAGGGGGACAGGGGGAGAGAGAGGGGGACAGGGGGAGAGAGAGGGAGGGGGGCAGAGGGGGAGAGAGAGGGACAGAGAGAGAGAAGGAGAGAGGGACAGGGGGTGAGAGAGGGGGATAGAGAGAGAGGGGGGAGAGAGGGGGAAAGAGGACAGGGGGAGAGAGAGGGGAGGGAGGCAGAGAGAGGGGGGAGAGAAGGACAGAGAGAGAAAGAGGGGAACAGAGAGAAAGGGACAGAGGGAGAGAGAGAGAGAGAGGGGGGGGAGAGAGAGAGGACAGAGGGGGAGAGAGGGGGACAGAGAGAAGGGGGGAGAGAGGGGGAGAGAGAGAGAGGGGGACAGAGAGGGGAGAGAACACCACCCCATGCACTCTCTCTCTCTCAGTCAGGTGTGTTTGCTCCTGAAGAGAGGAGCCAATCAGTACGCTGCTGATGAGAGGGGTCAGGACCCTCTGGCCATCGCCGTGGAAACGGCCCACGCCGACATCGTCACGCTGTGAGTTGACAGGAAACGACCCCGGCGAGCGTTGCTAGGGGAGCGTTGCTAAGCGAGCCGTGTGTCCCTCAGGCTGCGGATGGCGAGGATGAACGAGGAAATGAGGGATTCGGAGGGAGCGTTCGGACGCGCAGGTGAGTCGACGGGGCGGCTGGGCTGGGACACGCCCCCTCCCTCGTCATGTGACCGCGTGACTCCGTCGCCAGGGGACGACGAGACGTTTCAGGACATCTTCCGCGACTTCAGCGACATGGCGTCGCACGACCCCGAGAGGCTGAGGCGACGACAGTTCGGTCAAGACGAGGACGAGGCGAAGTAGGGCGGGGGGAGAGAGCGACTGTTACCACGGCAACAACGTTCCTGATAACATTTCACATTGACCACTGAGTGCACCGTTACCATGACGACGAGGGACCGCAGCTATGTTTTTATTAACCCTTAGTTTTTAGTTTCTAAAGTACCTCGACTCGCTAACGCGCCAGTGGAGCACTACAGCATTAACCGTATAAACGGGGTCATTATTAGCGGTGGTCACGTGACGCCCGACCTGTTACTGATGTCCCCGCCCACCCTAGCTGTCAATCATGCTGGGGGCGGAGCCTACGGGCCTGTTTTTATTTTGAATGTGCCTTCAGGTGGACTCTCACGTGTGTCAGTCTGAACACTTTCACCTGAACCTCACCAACAGTTCACTTAATAAAACAACAACAACAACAACAACAACAACCGGAGCGTCTCACGATCAGACGTTGAAGGACACGATGGAAAAACCTGAAAATGACAAAAAATGGGATTATTTAAACGACGTACGGAGCCGAAGCATCTTTTAGAACCACATATTGTGACAAGTGCCGACTACCTTGGTGAATTAGGAAATTTAATTAATTAGTTAAACAGTAAAAATCAAAAATTCAGGGGAAAAAATGTGAAGACCTTAAAAATTTATTGTAAACAAGAACAAACTTTATGTACAAACGTGAGTTAAAACAAGAGACGCTCAAACGTAAGGTGCTTTCAACAGAACGCCGACGGCGCCGCGTCACAGCCCGCTCAGCTTGGCCCACGTCATCTGGACCAGCTGCTCCGAGTACCTCTCCAGGAGACGCATCGTCCCGTCGTCCCCCACCTGCCCGCGGGGGGCGCTGTGGCCACGCCCACCCCGCAGCGCCGCCTGCAGTTCAAGGTCGACGGCCTCGAAGGCCTCCCGCAGCACCGCCGCCATCCGAGGCTCGGCCTCCGAGACGGCGAGCTGCGCGGGGGAAAGACGGGAACGATGAGCGAGCGGCTCGGGGGCGCTGGCGTGGAGGAGGGCGAGGGTGCTCACCTGCTGGTGGAGGCCCACGGCTCGCCTCGCCGCCCGCCTCAGCTCATCGGCGAGCTGCTGGCACTGGAGCAGCGTCGCCGCGGGGGCGCCGGAGCCTGCGAGGGAGGGAAGCGTACGTGAAGACCTTCAGTGGCGCGAGAGGAGGGGCTCAAGTCTCACCTGGATCAGGCCCCGCTGGGGTCTCAGCCCCGCCCTCGCCGCTGGAGGCGGAGCATGTGATGACGGGCGGGTCAGCAGGCATCTCAGGAGGGGCGGGCCCTCGGACGACGTCCTGCTCTGTACCGTTGATACACCTGAGTGATGTCACCTCAGGGGGTGTGGCCTCTGACGTCATGTCAGTGGGTGTGTCTTCTGATGTCACCTCAGTAGGTGTGGCCTTTGATGTCACCTCAGTGGGTGTGGCCTTTGATGTCACCTCAGTAGGTGGGGCTTTTGACGTCACCTCAGTGGGTGTGGCCTCTGACGTCACCTCAGTGGCCTCTGATGTCACCTCAGTGGGTGTGGCCTCTGACGTCACGTCAGTGGCCTCTGATGTCACCTCAGTGGGTGTGGCCTCTGACGTCACGTCAGTGGCCTCTGACATCACCTCAGGGGGTGGGGCCTCTGACGTCACCTCAGGGGGTGGGGCCTCTTCCGGCGCCCCTCCTGATGAGGCGCAGCTGAACGGAGACGTAAAAGGTGAAAACCTGCAGGTGAACCCGACCCTCGCGTGACCCCGCCTTCGTACCTGCCCCGCTCCTGCTCCAGGTGACCTTCACCTCCGTGACCTCCAGGCGGGCAGAGGTCAGAGGACGGTTTCTCCTCAGCGCCCTGGCACACTTTGGCCCTGGAGCTGGCTGTGGTGCCCAGGTAGCCGACCTTTGACCCCGCGTCCTGGCCCGATGCCGTCACGCTGGTGTTGAGGGTCCTGGAGGTGACGTCTGATTGGACGACAACACAATGACATCATCAGGAGCGACGCGAGCAAACGGGAGTGAGGAGACAGCGAGAGAGACCCCTGTGAGAGAAAACACACAACACCTATGTGCGCGCACACACACCCACACACACACCTTACACCCACACACCTTACACACACACCTTACACCCACACACCTTACACACACACCTTACACCCACACCTTACACCCACACACCTTACACACACACACACACACACACACACCTCTCAGCGTCTCTCTGCACTGGACCACCACCACAGTGTGGCGTCTGCGTCTGTGGTGGCGAAGGGGCTGATGGGAATTTGTGTAGGACGCTCTACGCTGGAGAACCGAGCGGCTGCATTTCACTGTGATCACACACACACACACACACACACTCGCACACGCACACGCACACACACACACACACACACACACAGGGAAGACACACACACACGGAACACACACACAACATTCGGACACACTGGACGTCAACACGTAGATCTTACTCACATTTCCGTCGTACACGAACTATAAATGAACGTTTTACTGCTCATCAACACACGTCGTTTCCTGTCAGCTGATGTGGACTCAATTTGAACACACACTTCCTGTTTACAGCCAACTCACCTTCACGGTTTTCTTTGGTGGCGACGTCACCGCTGGACTCAGAGTTCACCTGAGATTTAAACACACACACACACACACAGACACACAGACATCAGCCACACTAAGAAATGAGTCCATCAAGACAGGATCACTCATCCAGGGGCTCAGGTGTGTGTTCAGTGGGACTCGGGTGTGTGTTCAGTGGGACTCGGGTGTGTGTTCAGTGGGACTCGGGTGTGTGCTCAGTGGGACTCGGGTGTGTGCTCAGTGGGACTCGGGTGTGTGCTCAGTGGGACTCGGGTGTGTGTTCAGTGGGACTCGGGTGTGTGTTCAGTGGGACTCAGGTGTGTGTTCAGTGGGACTCAGGTGTGTGTTCAGTGGGACTCAGGTGTGTGTTCAGTGGGACTCAGGTGTGTGTTCAGTGGGACTCAGGTGTGTGTTCAGTGGGACTCGGGTGTGTGCTCAGTGGGACTCAGGTGTGTGCTCAGTGGGGCTCAGGTGTGTGTTCAGTGGGACTCAGGTGTGTGTTCAGTGGGACTCAGGTGTGTGTTCAGTGGGACTCGGGTGTGTGTTCAGTGGGACTCAGGTGTGTGCTCAGTGGGGCTCAGGTGTGTGCTCAGTGGGACTCAGGTGTGTGTTCAGTGGGACTCAGGTGTGTGCTCAGTGGGACTCGGGTGTGTGTTCAGTGGGACTCAGGTGTGTGCTCAGTGGGACTCAGGTGTTACTCAGGTGTGTTCCAGATGCGTCACGTACAGATGTGTTGCTGATGTTCTCCTCAGAGATCCTGGTTGGAACAGAGACAGGAGCAGCTGTTCTTGTTGGCCACGCCCTAGAAGAGTCCAGAGACAGTCACAGGTGTTATTCCAGGACCTGGAGGCCTGGGGGCCCAGTGTTTCCAGGACCTGGAGACCTGGGGGCCCAGTGTTTCCAGGACCTGGAGGCCCAGTGTTTCCAGGACCTGGAGACCTGGGGGCCCAGTGTTTCCAGGACCTGGAGACCTGGGGGCCCAGTGCTTCCAGGACCTGGAGGCCCAGTGTTTCCAGGACCTGGAGACCTGGGGGCCCAGTGTTTCCAGGACCTGGAGGCCCAGGCGGGCTGACCTGATCTTGTCCTGGAAGCGGGAGAGGAAGCGCGTGGAGATGCTGAGCCGCGGGTTCAGGAAGTGCTTCTCATCAGGAGGCTGCAGGCTCTTGGGGTCGGTGTCGAACTTCTCTGGAACATCAAAGGTCAAAGGTCAGGGCGGGTGAGGTTAAAGGTCAGGTGAGGTCAAAGGTCGGGGCTGTACCGTGGCTCAGGCCTGAGGCCAGCGTGTCGAAGTGGGTCCTCAGGGACGTCCCCTCGTCCTCGTCCTCCAGGCTGCCGGCGGAGCTGCTCTGGCTCAGAGAGTCCGTGTCTGAGACAGGAAGTGGAGAGAGGGAACAGGAAGTGGAGAGGGAACAGGAAGTGGAGAGAGGGAACAGGACGGGCTCTGACCAGCGTCAGGTGGCGGCTCCAGGCTCCCCGTGGACCCGTCCGAGCAGGCGGAGTCCGGACTCAGCTGGCTGCTCCAGCCCGGCCCCGCCCCCTGACCTCCGCCCTCCTGGGCGCCGGCCACGCCCTCCACGCTGAAGTCCCTGAAGGTGGTCAGGAAAGGCGGTGAGGACGCCGCCGTCCCCGGGACACGCACCTGGGGGCGCTCACCTGTCGGTGTAGGCGCTGGCGTCGGCGTCCAGGACGTAGCTCCGGCCTCCGCCCGACTCCTGCGGCACCTGAACGCCACACGGGAGCTTCAGCTGGGCCCGGAGGGGCGGGGGCGGGGCTGAACCCACCTGCTCGTCCTCGTCCTCCCCCAGCAGCTCCTCCAGGCTCTGGGGGTGAAAGTCCTCGTCCTCGTCCTTCTCCTCCTCGTCCTTCTCGTCCTCCTCCTCCTCGTCCTCCGCCGCTCCGCTGGGCGAGAAGCTGGAGCGGATGATGACCGGGTCCGTCTGCTCCGCCCAGCGGCCGCGCACCTGCCGGGGCTCGTCTTCTGATTGGACGACAGCCGGAGCGTTGCTCTGACTCTGAACACACACACACACACACACACACACACATACACACACACACACACACACACACACAGAACACTCCAACACTTTTACTTAATACTTAACAAATATATTAATTAAATAAATGCTTTTAAGTATAAAGCTCGCTCAGTCTAATCCCTCCCCCCCGTCCTCCTCCGTGTGTGACATCACCACTTTGATCCCCATGACTCCTGCTTTGATCTCCAGCGACTGCTGCGCTGGATCAAACCCTGGTCAAAGATCAAAGAGTGAACTGACCAGCCTCCTGAACCACATGGGCAGCTTCCCGTTGGTCTGCAGCGGCGGAGGATCTGAAACACCAGCGCGTTTGGGGGTCAGAGGTCAGAGGTCAGGGCACAGCGCCGGGGTCAGGGACGGGCCGTCACCTTGGGCCAAGTCCGGTCTGGCTGGAGTCCTGACGTCGGGCTCCTCCTCCTCCTGCGGCCGGGGCGGGAATGAGGGGACGGCGATGAAGGTCTCCCTCCTGGAGGGCGACAGGGACGCCGTCAGCACGCCACCCCGGTCCCAGCGAGGCGCCGGCGCCGCTCTCACCTGATCTGATGTCTCGCAGGAGCGGCGGGCAGCTTCAGGCTCCGCCTCTTCCTCATCGTGCTGGTCATCTGAGGGTCCAGCCGCCATATGAACACACAACTACACACACACACACACACACACAGTGTTAACTCTGTGTGTGTGTGTGTGTGTGAGCACGCGGCCTTAGGTCACCTGTCTCCTGACACGGTGATGAGGTGGCGACAGTCCTGACTGAACCTCATACAGGTGACGATTTCTGAGGACAACAGCTGAGGTCAACCAGGCGTCCTGAACACACACACACACACACGCACCCCTGTCCTCCTGTCCTTGTGAGGACCCCCACCCGTCCTACCGGAGTGTCCAAACAGGGTGGAGACGCACTCTCCTGACTCGTAGTCGAAGATGGAGATGTTTTTGTCGGAGCAGCTGGTGGCGAAGAACGAGCCAGAAGGATCCATCTGGACCTGAAGGAGAGGAGGTTTACCTCCACGGACCAGCAGCTTCAGGTCCAGAGGACCCAGATGTGGAGGAGGGTCTACCTTGATCACAGCTCCTTCGTCCCCCGACGAGCCTTTCACACACTTCTTCATCTTCCCCGTCTGAACGTTGTAGACTCTGATCACAGACACGGGTGTTAGCCCCGCCCCTGCCCCGCCCCCTGCCCCTCGGCCCCTGCCCTCCTCTGACCTGATGTTCCTGTCCTGACAGGCGATGGCGACGTGCTTCCTGGAGGAGTCCAGGTCCATGTCGTAGAGCGTGGCCTTCTCCACCACGTGGTGGCTCCTGGAGAACTGCAGACCTGCTGGGGTCTGGACCAGAGAAGACGGGTCTGGTGCACCGGTGGGGGAGGGGGGGGGAGGGGGGGGGGGAGATCAGGACCAACCTGCTCAGCCGTCTGGAAGTAGATGCTCTTGTCGGCCCCACAGCTCACCATCCGAACATCTGGGCTCTCTCCTGCAGCAGAGGTCAGGGTCAGCGCTGCTGGGGGCGGGCGGGCGCAGGAGGACGGGGGCTTACCGGTGAACCGGACGGCGGTGATGGAGGCGGAGTGGTCGTTCAGGGTCTGCTCCAGGCTGTAGTTCTTCTCCACGTTGAAGATGTGGATCAGCCGGTCTCTGCTGGCCGACGCCAAGAGCTTCACACCTGAGAGTCACAGCTGGAGGTCACAGCTGGAAGCCTGCACCTGTGAGGTTCAGAGGAGGCCCCGCCCACGGGTTCTTACCAGCCCCGAGGAGGTCGTCTGAGGACTCACCTGTGGACGAGGGGGAGAAGGCCAGGCACAACACCTCTGAGTCATGAGCCTCGATCTTCAACTGCTCCTCCAGGAAGTCCAGACTGAAGATGCTGAGGACACACACAGGTTACACACACACAGGTTACACACACAAACACAGGTTACACACACACAGGTTACACACACACACAGGTTACACACAAACACAGGTTACACACACAAACACAGGTTACACACACAAACACAGGTTACACACACAAACACAGGTTACACACACAAACACAGGTTACACACACAAACACAGGTTACACACACAAACACAGGTTACACACACACAGGTTACACACACAAACACAGGTTACACACACAAACACAGGTTACACACACAAACACAGGTTACACACACAAACACAGGTTACACACACAAACACAGGTTACACACAAACACAGGTTACACACACAAACACAGGTTACACACACACAGGTTACACACACAAACACAGGTTACACACAAACACAGGTTACACACACAAACACAGGTTACACACACACACACAGGTTACACACACACACAGTCAGGAGATGGTGGAGGACTCACTGCAGGTTCCCACAGCGGTCTCCTGCTGCCAGATGTTGCCCATCAGGACTGATCTCCAGGACTCTGATCCCAGTCTTCCCATCAGCTCCTGAAGTCTCCTCAGCCTGCAGGTGCTGCGTGTTCTCCCCCACGTACAAGATCTTCAGCAGGTCCTGAGGGCCACACGGGCGGGGACGAGCCACTGGTACAGCGTACTGGTCTGTACTGGTGTGTACTGGTGTATACTGGCCTGTACTGGTGTATAATGACCTGTACTGGCCTGTACTGGTGTATACTGGTCTGTACTGGTCTGTACTGGCCTGTACTGGTCTGTACTAGCCTGTGCTGGTCTGTACTGGTGTATACTGGTCTGTACTGGTGTATACTGGTCTGTACTAGCCTGTACTGGTCTGTACTGGTGTATACTGGTCTGTACTGGTGTATACTGGTCTGTACTAGCCTGTACTGGTGTATACTGGTCTGTACTGGTGTATACTGGTCTGTACTGGCCTGTACTGGTGTATACTGGTCTGTACTGGCCTGTACTGGCCTGTACTGGCCTGCTGGTGCTGTCCTACCTGACTGAAGGCGTTGCGCTGCCCGGTGGGGGGGCCGGCGTTCCACAGCCTGATGGTGTTGTCAGACGAGCAGGTGAAGAAGGACGACGGCGGCAGACAGGACAGAGACGGGTCAGGAAGTTCTGGATACACCTGCGGAGGGAGCGCCAGCTGCAGGGGTCAAAGGTCAAGGGCGGCGTTGTCCCCGGTACTCAGCGCACGGCGACCGCTGCGGTAGGCGGAGCCTGACCTCGGCGCTCCAGACGGAGCTGCTGTGGTACAGCGCTGAGTACAGCCTCCTGACGGCGCCCAGGTGGAGCGCGTCCCACACGTACACGCTGTGGTCGTTGTACACGCACGCCAGCTGCCTGGACGCGGGGTCGAAGGTCAGAGCCAGCGTGTGGGGATACTGGGCCCCAGGCGCGGCGGGGGCGGGGCCGCTGGGGACACACACGGGCTCAGTGGACGCGGGTTCGATGGGCGGAGGGGGGCGTGGGGGGGGGCAGGTACCTGTGCTGGTCGCCCTGGCTGAGGTCGACGCCCAGCGGGTGGGGCCGCGGCAGCGTGGCGACGTACTGCAGGTTGGCGGGGCTGAAGACCCGGACCACGCCGTCGGCGCAGCCGCAGAAGATGAAGTCCTCGCTGGCCACCAGGCAGCTCGCCGACGCCGTCTGGCGAGCAGATCGGACGTGTGAACGCCGCGGGCGAACCCTCGGGCTCGCCGGCGGCGCGACCCCGCCCACCTTGAGGTTGACCCAGGCCTCCAGCTGGCGGCGGCTGTTGAACAGGCACAGCAGGCCCGAGCTGGTGATGCAGTAGGTGCTGGACGCCGTGAGGCCACGCCCACACGCCACCCCGCAGAAGACGCTGTTCCTGTGGTCTCCTAGCAACCCGGAGCGTCCGATGAGGGGCACCGCACTGTTGACCTGGAGACGGGCATGAGGGCGGTCAGGACGAGGGTGTGTGTGTGTGTGTGTGAGTGTGTGTGTCAGGTACCCGCAGCTCCTTGGAGGCGTCCAGGTACCAGAACTTGACGTGGCGGTTTCCTGCCGTGACGAAGTAGCTGCTGTCCTGAGAGAAGGAGACGCCGAACACCCGGCTGGACACCTTGTTGGAGGCGATGATGGAACCTTTCTGCACACACACACACACACAGACGCAGCTGTAGGTGTGTGTGTGTGCTCACCCTCCAGTCCCATACACAAACGCAGCTGTAGGGGTGTGTGTGTGTGTGTGTGTGTGGGCATGTGTATGAGTGTGTGTATGTATGTGTGTGCTCACCCCCCAGTCCCACACACTAATGCAGCTGTAGGGGTGTGTGAGTGTGTGTGTCTGGACGTGCGTGTGTGTGTGTGTGTGTGTGTGTGTGTGCTCACCCTCCAGTCCCATACACAAACGCAGCTGTAGGGGTGTGTGAGTGTGTGTGTCTGGACGTGCGTGTGTGTGTGTGTGTGTGTGTGTGTGTGCTCACCCTCCAGTCCCACACGCTGACGGTCATGTCGTGTTGGTACCCCACAGACACGATGTACTGACTGTTGGTGGAGAACGCCACATGGGAGACGCCGTAGTTATGAGACTGCACCTCCGCCACCTTGGCTCCGCCCACCTCCCACACGCGCACGCAGGGCATGTGACCGCTCTGAAACACACGCACGCGTCAGGTTGGGCCTTCCTGATTAGAGATCAACGTGACGTGAGCCGTGGGTTGCCACGGCGACCCCAGGCAGGTCCCTTACCTCACCAGTCGCCAGGTACTTGCCATCGTGTGAGAAGGCGAGGGCGCTGAAGGGCCTCCTGAAACACACCAGCAGAACCAGTCAGCCCAGTCGGGGGCCAGACATCAAAGACCACCGTCCCCGAAGGTCGCCGGGCGCCGCTCTACCTGCACGTGTTGATGATGTGAGTCTGCCTGTTCTTCTTGGGCTGCAGCAGCACGACGACACACCTGGAACACAGGTGAGCTCAAGCAGAGCTGGGGAGGGGGGCGGCGGCCTCGGAGGAGGCGGGGCTTACCCTGCAGGATAGGCGATGAGGCCTGTGTTGGGGTCAGAGGTCAAGCGCTGCCGCTGGCTGTGGTGGTGCCCAGGACCTTCTCCAAGCTGACCTGCACAGACCCAACATCACACCACGCTAAGACGCCACGGTGTAGCATAAGAACGTGAAAGATCAAAGACTTGATCTGGTCGCACACCTTGATGTTCACATGTGACCAACACGGTCAGTTTATAAAATGAGACGCGTGTGTGTAACCCGTGTGTGTAACCTGTGTGTGTAACCTGTGTGTGTAACCCGTGTGTGTAACCCGTGTGTGTACAGAAGGAAGTGACGATTCCATCGTGACACCTCAATGTGTTCGGTTTAAAGTTCAAAGAGAAACACCAAATCTGAACTTTGTCTGAATTTGGGAGGTTTTCTTCAGAATAAACTCAAACTGAGTAACTGAACAATAACCTGTTGGTGTGAAGTAACTAAGATTTAAAGTAACTAAGATTTAAAGTAACTCACACCTAAAGTAACTAACATATAAAGTAACTAACATATAAAGTAATTCACACTTAAAGTAACTAACATTTAAGGTAACTAACATATAAAGTAACTAACATTTAAGGTAACTAACATATAAAGTAACTAACATACAAAGTAATTCACACTTAAAGTAACTAACATTTAAGGTAACTAACATATAAAGTAACTCACACCTAAAGTAACTAACATATAAAGTAACTAACATATAAAGTAACTCACACCTAAAGTATTTAACATATAAAGTAACTAACATATAAAGTAACTAACATATAAAGTAACTAACATATAAAGTGACTAACATATAAAGTAACTAACACATAAAGTAACTAACACATAAAGTGACTATCATATAAAGTAACTAACATATAAAGTAACTAACATATAAAGTAACTAACATATAAAGTAACTAACATATAAAGTAACTAACATATAAAGTAACTAACATATAAAGTGACTAACATATAAAGTGACTAACATATAAAGTAACTAACATATAAAGTAACTAACACCTCCACACAACTTTCCGTCGTTCAGAAACTCGGTTAAGTTAGTTAAAGTTCTTAAACGGGTCGATAGACCTCCGGGGCCGAGGCCACCGGGGCCGGGTCCACTGGGACCGGGGCCGAGGGCCGGGCCGGGCCGGGGAGCGTACCCGGCCGCTGGAGCTCTTCCTCGGCTGGCTCAGGCGGCTCCTCCTCCCCGCCGGCTGGCGTCTCTTCCCGGGGACGTCGGCCCCGTCGGCCATCCCGGCTGCCTCTGGAGCTCTGGGTGTCTCGGGGCCGGGCTGCGGTGCGGGAGGGCGCCGGGCTGGGGTGCCTGAGGCCGCCGCGGAGCAGCGCCGCGGGCCGGGGGGGGGAGCGGGCCTCGGCCGGGGGGGCTAGCCGCCTTAGCTCCGCGCGGCTACGTGAAACCCGACACCTCTCCCAGTGGCGGGAGCGGGATTCAAATTAGGCCCCGCCCACCACGCTCCCGTTATGGGCCGGGGGTACGCCCCCGCACGTCATCGAGCGGCAGCTAGGGCCCCGCCCACCGCGACGTCGCCCACCAATCACGGGAGCTCCCACAGGCTCCCATCAGCACCAGTCAAACCAGTAAAAGTCTTCATTCTTCTGAAGACACTGAACTGGAGCCGAATGTGATTCACCGAGACAACTGGAGATTGAAGTGTGGATGGGGGGATAACATGACAGCACGGTTTATTTAAGCCCTCCTGCTCTTTATTTTATTGCTCTAATAACCCATTTACCATATTTTATGAGAGCAATAACCCTCCCTGAACCACTACCAGAGGGTTACTGCTCTAATAACCCTCTCATAGTGGTTCTAATGCTCTAATAACCCTCTCATAGTGGCTCTACTGCTCTAATAACCCTCTCATAGTGGTTCTAATGCTCTAATAACCCTCTCATAGTGGTTCTACTGCTCTAATAACCCTCTCATAGTGGTTCTAATGCTCTAATAACCCTTTTATAGTGGTTCTAATGCTCTAATAACCCTCTCACAGTGGTTCTAATGCTCTAATAACCCTCTCATAGTGGTTCTACTGCTCTAATAACCCTCTCATAGTGGTTCTAATGCTCTAATAACCCTCTCATAGTGGTTCTACTGCTCTAATAACCCTCTCATAGTGGTTCTAATGCTCTAATAACCCTCTCATAGTGGTTCTACTGCTCTAATAACCCTCTCACAGTGGTTCTACTGCTCTAATAACCCTCTCATAGTGGTTCTACTGCTCTAATAACCCTCTCATAGTGGCTCTACTGCTCTAATAACCCTCTCATAGTGGTTCTACTGCTCTAATAACCCTCTCATAGTGGTTCTACTGCTCTAATAACCCTCTCACAGTGGCTCTACTGCTCTACTAACCCTCTCATAGTGGTTCTACTGCTCTAATAACCCTTTCATAGTGGTTCTACTGCTCTAATAACCCTCTCATAGTGGTTCTACTGCTCTAATAACCCTCTCATAGTGGTTCTACTGCTCTAATAACCCTCTCAAAGTGGTTCTACTGCTCTAATAACCCTCTCACAGTGGTTCTAATGCTCTAATAACCCTCTCATAGTGGTTCTAATGCTCTAATAACCCTCTCATAGTGGCTCTACTGCTCTAATAACCCTCTCATAGTGGTTCTACTGCTCTAATAACCCTTTCATAGTGGTTCTACTGCTCTAATAACCCTCTCATAGTGGCTCTACTGCTCTAATAACCCTCTCATAGTGGTTCTAATGCTCTAATAACCCTCTCATAGTGGCTCTACTGCTCTAATAACCCTCTCATAGTGGTTCTACTGCTCTAATAACCCTCTCATAGTGGTTCTACTGCTCTAATAACCCTCTCATAGTGGCTCTACTGCTCTAATAACCCTCTCATAGTGGTTCTACTGCTCTAATAACCCTCTCATAGTGGTTCTACTGCTCTAATAACCCTCTCAAAGTGGTTCTACTGCTCTAATAACCCTCTCATAGTGGCTCTACTGCTCAAATAACCCTCTCATAGTGGCTCTACTGCTGTAATAACCCTCTCATAGTGGCTCTACTGCTCTAATAACCCTCTCATAGTGGCTCTACTGCTCTAATAACCCTCTCATAGTGGCTCTACTGCTGTAATAACCCTCTCATAGTGGCTCTACTGCTCTAATAACCCTCTCATAGTGGCTCTACTGCTCTAATAACCCTCTCATAGTGGCTCTACTGCTCTAATAACCCTCTCATAGTGGCTCTACTGCTCTAATAACCCTCTCACAGTGGCTCTACTGCTCTAATAACCCTCTCATAGTGGTTCATGAACCACTTCAGTTCCACTCAACAGGCCGCTGCAGGAATGTGCTGAGTCAGCTCTGGGCCCCAGGCATGAGTCAGCAGAATCCAGGTCCATCAACACAAACACTGGGTCCACTTTTGTTCACCTAACCTGCGTTACTGAGGACGTTTGTCCTCCTCTTTGATGTCCCGTGGTTCTGATTGGTCCAAATGAACCTTCTGCAGCCTGATTGGCTGAAACGTTTCTGGAACCGAATGAATGGGCAGACGACGCGCTCGTGCTCGCCACAGAATTTATGTTTTTATGTTCAGAAGACTAAAGTGGAAGATATCGCACACACAAGTTATAAAAATAAAGTTTCTATACAGTCTCATAGAAAATGTGTTCAGAAATACTCATCAAAGCTCCTGTGGGCTACAAAACGACATCAAAGACGGGGGCGTGGCTGCAGCGAAGCCCCGCCCACCACCACATTTTATTGATCTTCAGGTAAACGTTGTCTCAGCCCAGGCCAACACCTGGTAACAGTAACCAGGGGGCGGGGCTAGCCCTTCATGGTTGATTAATTAACGGTTGGGGGTCTTCCCTCCTCGACTCACCTTAAATTATTTAATTAAGTTTGATCGACCAGCAGCAGCTTTGGCATCACGTGATTGGCTGTCCACCCCTGAGCCATTCAGAAGCTGGTCTCGTTCATGTGTGGTTTGGGGCTGGTGGGCGGGGCCAAGGCGGCGCCCTCCGGGCCCTCAGCTGATGCTGGGCTGTCGGCGGGCGAGGGGGCGCCACGGCGAGGAGACCCGGCTGCCTGCGGCCTGCTGGGGCTGGTGGGCGGAGGGGGGGTGGGGCTTGATGGAGAGGTGGGCGTGGTCCTGGAGTGTGACGAGGAAGGCGTCCCTGGGGAGGGAAGTGGCGTGGGGGCGCGGGCGGGGACCCTGAGTCCAAATCTGGCCTCCAACTCGCTGCACACCGCCAGGCTCCGCCTCATGCTCTCCGAGGAGGCGGGGCTCGGCACCACGCCAAACCCGGCGGCGCCCGCTGCCTCAGAACCTTTGGCCAGCTCCTGGCAGCGCTCCACGAAGCTCCCCCTCCGGACCACCCCCGGGCTGGAGGAACGCGCTGGCGAGAAGCTGTGGGCGTAGGGGGGCACGGCGAGGGTCTGGGGCCCGAGGGCCGGCCCCGCCAGGAGCCCCAGGTCCCTGAGCGGCTTGCTGGGGGGCGGAGGGGGCGGAGCCTGGCGGGGGAGGGTCCCGCTGAGCGAGGCGGACGAGCCCGACACCCCGGACGCCCCTCGCACCCCCGCCCTCGACGAGTCGCTGAGCTGAGAGTGGAGGCTGGGACAGGAAGAGAGGGAGTGAGCGGGGGGGCGGGGCCTCGGGGGCGGGGCCTGGGCCGTACCTGCAGGTGGAGGCTCGCGGCGTGCTGTCAGGTGTTCTGGTCAGAGCCAGGTCGCACTGGTCCAGCAGCTCCAGCAGCTCCTCCTCCGTGGGCCCGCCCAGCGCTGCCAGACAACCAATCAGAGCGCTGCTCCCCCCCCCTCGCCCTCCCCCCCTCCTCACCTCTGATGTCCACCTTCCCGGCGATGTCCATGGCGGTCGTCAGGTCCCACATCTGGATGCTGCCGTTGCCGTGGCCGCTGAACAGGTACCGGCGGGGGCGCGAGCCGATGCGGCTCGAACCCTCGCACTCGTGGACCATGAAGGCCGTGATGGAGGTGCCGTCTACGGAGCGCACCTCACACACCCTGAGACACACACACACACACACACACACACACACACACACGCTGTAGCCCCAGGGCGAGCTGGCGCGGCGTCCTCGCTCACCTCTTCCCGTTGGACGACAGCCTGACGTAGAGCTTGTCGGTGTCAGGGACGACCCTCTGGATGAAGACCTGCTGGTCGTCCCTCTCCCCGTACGGACCTGGAAACACGGAGACGACACATGACCCGCCTCCGCCGGGGTCGCGTGGCCCTCCGCCGGCTCCGCCCACGCACCGATCTCGGTCCCGCGCCGCAGCCCCCGCGGCCGTCCACGTCGTCCAGGCTGAGGATCTTGAAGGAGCTGAGGGGGGTGGAGCCGGGCTGGGTGGAGATCATCCCTCGGAACCGGGTCACCGTCCAGGTCCGCACGTGGTTGTTGTCGGCGCACACTGGAGCAGGGGGGCGGGGTCAGAGGGGGCGGGGCCTCGCGGCTGGGGGCGGGGCCTACCTGAGATGAGGTGCTTCTCCGACAGCATGATCTTGGTGACGGGGCTGCGGTGGACCGAGAAGGTCTGGAAGAGCTGGGGCCCCGAGCCCACCGTCTCCGGGTGCTGCACGATGACCCGCACCGACCCCGAGCTGGTCCCGTACGCTATCTCCAGCCAGTTCCCGCTGTCGCCTGGTCACATGACGCCGTGAGGACGGGCTTAAGGGGGAGGGGGGGGTGAGGGGTGAGGGGGTGAGGCGTACTGGTTTTGGGGGTGAGGTAGACGCTCAGGGCCGTGATGGCGTCCTCGGTGGGGTCCCGGTACAGCTCGGTCACCAGCAGGTCGTTGTCCTTCATCCTCAGGGGGAACTTCTGCACGTCTGCACAGAAACAGTGACGTCACCGCTCCGAGGGCGCCCCCTGGCGGCCGGGTGACGTCACGGCCTCACCGATGTAGTAGATGGAGCCGTTGTTGCAGCCCAGGATGAGGAAGGAGCCGGCGGTGTCGTAGCTGCTGATGGGGACCACGTCCTGGTTCTGGGCACACACGCACGCACACGCACACACACACACACACGCGCACACACACACGCACACACACACACAGACACACACACACACACACACACACACACACGCACACACACACGCTCAGGCGGGGGCATGGGCGCACCGCCGCGTGGGCAGACCTCGGGCGGGGCGCGGCAGAGACCTGCCAGTGTTTGGTGACGGCGTTCCAGACGCCGACCCTCCCCGTGTTGCTGGTGGCGATCAGCTGGTTGCCGACGAAGAAGAGCGCCTCCGCCGGGACGTTCAGGCTGAAGACGCCTTCGGGGAGACCGCCGCATCAGACCAAGCCCCGCCCGGCGGCGCTCGCGGGTCAGCCTCACCGATTTCGTTCCCGTTGCCGTCGGGGCAGATCGCCCAAAGGATGATCTCCGTCACCGAGGCGACGGCCACCATCTTGTCGTTGTCCCCCAGCGAGCCCGCCATCACCTTGGCGTTGAGCGCGACCCGGTCGATGAGCCAGTCGAGGCGCGGCGAGGTGAAGACCTGCTGCCAGCCCGTGGACTCCTTCACCCTGGAACAGAGCAGAGATCCTCTACAGCCGCTGCAGCACGCACGCATCAAAGCAACCGGAGGGGCTTTCATGTGTAGATCAAAGACTTCAAAGTCAGGTTGAGACCAAAGGGGAATCATCGACCACGTGTACGACTCGTGTTCACCTGTAGCAGACGACAAACTGAGCGTACGCCACAGCGATCCAGTTGTGATGACCGCAGATGATCCGAACCATCCCGGGATCAGACACCTGACCTCACACACACACACACACACACACACACACACACACACACGTGAGGCTCCCTGACAGAAGGTGACAACAGTCTGGGTGCACGCGGGTGTGAGGGTCACCTCCGGGGGTCTTGTCCTCGGCCAGCGCTCTGCTGAGGATCCCAGCGTTCCCCAGGTTGGGGGGCATGGTGTTGCTGCGCCTGACGGGCGCTCTCTCCGCCGGGACCACCCGACCCGCCATGAACTGCGAGCCCGCCACGCTGTGGCGGTTGCGCCGCTTCGCGGGGTAAACTGGAGGATGGGGAGGGCGGGGTTAGATGGGGAGGGCGGGGCTACAGGGGGGGCGGGGCTACAGGGGGAGGCGGGGCTACGGGGGGGCCGGCGTTACCTGGCGGGGGCAGGTAGCCGTTGAAGAGCACGTTCCCGCAGGAGGACCGGTCCAGCTCGTCGCACAGCTGCAGCTTCCGCACTTGGACAGAAGGAAGGCCTCGTTGAGACGCGTGACGGGGAGGTCACGTGACCACACCACAGGAAGGCGCGCCTCACCCAGCGGCGTGATGCCGTAGAACTCCGCCTCGTGCACGAGCAGGTGCACGTTGATGGAGCGGGGGTGGAGCTCTTTGGTCCGCAGGAAGTTTAGGATGGTGGCGAAGAGTGAGGGGTCCCTGTCGATGAAGATCTACGAGAGAGGGGGGTCAGTTGGGGGGGCAGGACCAGGACCAGGACCAGGACTAGGACCAGGACCAAGACTAGGACCAGGACCAGGACTAGGACCAGGACTAGGACCAGGACCAAGACTAGGACCAGGACTAGGACTAGGACTAGGACCAAGACTAGGACCAGGACTAGGACCAGGACTAGGACCAAGACTAGGACCAGGACTAGGACCAGGACCAGGACCAGGACTAGGACTCACCGCTCCAGTTTCATCCTTCAGGGTGGAGATCCGACCACTGAGCAGACTGAACACACACACACACACACACACACACACACACACACGTTATTTCTACTGGTCTACAATTTGCAAGTTTATGAAAAAGGTGTGTGTGTGTGTGTGTGTGTGTGTGTGAGTGTGTGTGTGTGTGTGTGTGTGTGTGTGAGAGACCTGGAGAAGAAGGAGTCTGGGACCCAGGTCAGCGTCTGTCTGGAGGTGCTGAACCTGAACAAGAACAAAAACAGGAACTTTTATTTGTCTCATCTTCATCTACCCTGACACCATCAGTGGTTCAGGTACTCTGGACTTCAATATTCAATATTCAACACTTCAATATTCAACACTTCAATATTCAACACTTAAATATTCAATCATTCATCAAATCAGGAGGTTTTTTTTCAACTTCACTTTTATTTGATCATCACAAACAGTTTTAGTGTCCAGAGTCATCTTGAGGTGCACGACCAACAGAATCATCAACCTTAGAACCCTTTTAACCCCTTTAACCCCCTTTAACCCCCTTAACCCCCCTTAACCCCCTTAACCCCCCTTAAACCCTTTAAAGCCCCCAAAAGCTCTAAAAGTCCACTTTGACTCTCCGTTGTTAGCATTAGCATTAGCCGCACCTCTTCCCCCCGACGTTCAGGTGGATGATGTCCCCGCTCCTGGCCGCGCTGCCCGCCATCGCCGTCGTCGTCGTGGTCATCCCCACTTTCACCTTCACTCACGAACACGAAGATAAACGCAGGTTTTCACTCCATCGTGTCAAAATGTTGGATTTCTGCTGCCGATGTTGACTTCCTGTAGGGCAGCGCGGCGGCCGGCGGCAAGAGGCGGAGCGGACCACCGGATCAGGACTGGATCAGGAGCTGAATCCTGGACCAGGACTGGATCACTGGATCAGGACTGGCTCACTGGACCAGTACTGGATCACTGGACCAGGACTGGATCACTGGACCAGTACTGGATTACTGGATCAGGACTGGATCACTGGACCAGGACTGGATCACTGGATCAGAAGCAGATTTGGGTTTTTAGGACATTCTAAAAGGGCGAAATAATCTATAAAAATCTAAACTCATTCAACCTTCAATTAAGAAGAAGTTTTAAAAAGGGTTAGTGATGAAACTTCTCATCACGTTCATTCACAAAGTGTCCTTTACATATTTTATTACAGTCAAGAGAAAACCCATCTGACTCCATGTGAAGGAGCAGTCAAAGCTTCAACAGGAGCGTCTTCAGCTCGCTCCCGTATCAACAGAGCGAGGAGGCCCCGCTCGCTTCCGCAGCACGCTCCTCTTCCGGTCCTGTTCCCGATATCTTCCTCCTCTCCGCAGGACTCCTCTTCCTCCCATTCTCCTCCACACGGACACGACCCGATGGACACCGATATTACCTCCATCTCGACCAGAAAAGCTTAAACCCAGCCCCGATGTTCTGGGAGCGGGCCGACGGGGCCGACGGGGCCGAAGCGGAAGTCTCATCTTGTTGTTTATTTGGGACTCTAGAAGCTGTTTGATCAAACTCCAAAACTGGAAACTGGTTCCACTGGGAGGGACAGGAAGTCTTAAACAGGGATGATGGGAAGCTAAAAAATAAACGGACAGTGTGTCCGAATTGGGTCTGATAAACATCCTGTTATCTGACGTGAACCTCGGACCCACGCTCACGTTACTGAGGTGCGCCTATTGATCCACTCTCGATCCACTCTTGATCGACTCTCGATCGACTCTTGATCGACTCTCGATCGACTCTTGATCGACTCTTGATCGACTTTTGATCGACTCTCGATGGACTCTCGATGAACTCTTGTCGTTCCGGTCACAATTTCACGCATCAATCGTGAAAACGCGCACGCATCCCTTTGGACTTCCTGTTCCAAGCACAGGCTGAACGAACGTCTCCGGTCCATCGGCGGTCCAGTTTAACGATGAAAACGAGCCTGTGTGAGGCAGAGGGGCTGGCGTCCAATCAGAGGCCTCCTTCACTCCACATCAAAACAAGACAAGAATAAAACATCAAAGGAGCAGCTGGACAAACGGACCTGGATTATTAAGTGACTACAAAGAGAGAGGGAGGGGCCTCGATCGCCCACCCCCCTGAAAGACCCCGACCGTCAGCGAACGCACCACGAGTCTCAACGCCCGACGTCCGTCTGGTGAGTGTGTACCCTTCACGTTTATAATACTAATACTAATACTAATATAATAATAATAATGATCATATTAATATTAATAATAATAATAATAATAATAATAATGATAATAATAACAGTAATAATGATAATAGTAATAATAATAATAATAATAATTATTATTATTATTATTATTATTATAATAACTATAATAATGATAATAATAATAATAATAATAATAATAATAATAATAATAATAATAATAATAATAATAATAATTACAGCACTTACGTGTGACAGTTTAAAAACCAAATCAGTTTAAATCAAATTACAGCTGATTTGGTTTAAATTGAACCAGAACTTGATACAAAACTAAACTAACAAGCTTGTTCCAGCGTTACTGAGTTAAGTTCGTTACTTTTGAAAAGGTCTTTCATTCATGTGTTTATTAATAACCCACAAAAGAGAAAGTAGTTCTGTCGTGAGCTTCAGCGTTTCTTACACGAGGAAGACCGTGATGAAGAGGAAAAGATCCTTTTGTCTTTATTGAGTAATCCGGGAGTAATCTGATTACTATCAGCGCTCCCTGGTGTGGGCCGGGTCACATGACTCTGCCTGTTGATAAGGGTTAACGTTTGTGACGAGGCTCCGCCCCCACGACGCCGGGGGGCGCCAGAGCGGCCTCAGCCTGACCACGCTGTCGTGCGCCAGCAGGGATGGACCTCCTCAACTCCTCCCACCCGCCCGCCAACCAGTCGGACCTGAGCAGCGCCTTCACGCGGGACGTCCTCCCGCTGCTCTACGCCCTGGTGTGCGTGGCGGGCGCCGCCCTCAACGGCGCCGCCGCCTGCATCTTCTTCCGGGTGCCGAGCGACTCGGGGCTGGTGGTGTACCTGAAGAACATGGTGGTGGCCGACCTGCTGATGCTCGCCACGCTGCCCTTCCGGCTGGCGGCGCGGCTGGGCGTGGGCGGCTGGCGGCTGCACGTGGTGATGTGCCGCTACACGGCGGTGCTCTTCTACTCCTGCATGTACGTCAGCATCCTGTTCACCGGCCTCATCGGCCTGGAGCGCTACGCCAAGGTGGTGCGGCCGGCGCCGGCCCGGGGGGGCGGGGCCTCCTGGCTGCAGCCGCTGCGCTCGGTGGCGTGGGCGCGGGCGGCGGCGCTGCTCACCTGGGGCGCCCTGCTGCTCTGCGTCCTCCCCAACGCGCTGCTGACCAGCGCGCCGGCGCGGCGGGACACGTCGCGGCGCTGCATGCAGCTGAAGACGCCGCTGGGCGTGCAGTGGCACCGCGCGTCCTCGCTCTTCGGCGTGGCGCTCTTCTGGGCCACGCTGCTGGTGCTCGCCTTCTGCTACTCCTCCATCGCCTGCCGCGTGTACCGCTCGCACCGCCGCGTCCGCCGCGACCGCAGCGGCGTGGGCCGGCGCTGCGCCCGCAGCATCGCCAGCCTGATGGCGGTGTTCGCGCTCTGCTTCGTGCCCTACCACGTGTGCCGCGTCCCCTACACGCTCAGCCAGATGCCGTCCTCCGGCCTCAGCCGCCACGCGCGCTTCCTGTTGTTCCAGGCGAAGGAGGGGACGCTCTTCCTGTCGGCGCTCAACGTGTGCCTCGACCCCGTCGTCTACGTGCTCATGTGCGCCACCTTCAGGGAGTCGCTCATGAAGAAGCTGCGGCGGGCCGAGGGGGCGGCGGCCCTGACCTCCGCCCACAGCCTCAGCAACATCTAGAGCCTCCAGAGGTCACCCGAGGTCACCCAAGGTCTCCAGAGGTCACCAAAGGTCACTAGAGGTCACCAGAGGTCACCCGAGGTCTCCAGAGGTCACCAGAGGTCACTCGAGGTTACCAAGAGGTCACCCGAGGTCACCAGAGGTCACCCCCAGCCCCCCACCAAACCCGACCTCGGTGCTCCGGTCAGGCCGTGACAT
>CAJVRN010000194.1:500000-510000 GCA_911728415.1 Lagocephalus sceleratus
AAGGGGTGCTGGTCCTCCTCTGAAGGCCCTGAGGGGTCTGAACCTCCTCTGCTTGTGTTCTGGTGCCTTGGCTCAGAGGCTCAGAGGCTCAGAGGGGCTGAAGGTTGTGGGTTTGATTCCTGCTCTCACGCACCGCCTCCTCAGGAGGAAACGGAGAAGGTCACCGAGGGAACACTGAGGGAACACTGAGGGACATTAAGGGAACACTGAGGGAACACTGAGGGACATTAAGGGAACACTGAGGGAACACTGAGGGAACACTGAGGGAACACGATTGAGGGAACACTGAGGGAACACTGAGGTAAGGGAACACTGAGGGACATTAAGGGAACACTGAGGGAACACTGAGGGAACACTGAGGGAACACCGAGGGACATTAAGGGAACACTGAGGGAACACTGAGGGACATTAAGGGAACGCTGAGGGAACACTGAGGGAACACTGAGGGAACACTGAGGGACATTAAGGGAACACTGAGGGAACACTGAGGGACATTAAGGGAACACTGAGGGAACACTGAGGGACATTAAGGGAACACTGAGGGAACACTGAGGGAACACTGAGGGAACACTGAGGGACATTAAGGGAACACTGAGGGAACACTGAGGGACATTAAGGGAACGCTGAGGGAACACTGAGGGACATTAAGGGAACACTGAGGGAACACTGAGGGACATTAAGGGAACACTGAGGGAACACTGAGGGACATTAAGGGAACACTGAGGGACATTAAGGGAACACTGAGGGAACACTGAGGGACATTAAGGGAACACTGAGGGAACACTGAGGGACATTAAGGGAACACTGAGGGAACACTGAGGGACATTAAGGGAACACTGAGGGAACACTGAGGGAACACCGAGGGACATTAAGGGAACACTGAGGGAACACTGAGGGAACACCGAGGGACATTAAGGGAACACTGAGGGAACACTGAGGGAACACTGAGGGACATTAAGGGAACACTGAGGGAACACTGAGCGAACACTGAGGGACATTAAGGGAACACCGAGGGAACACTGAGGGACATTAAGGGAACACTGAGGGAACACTGAGGGAACACTGAGGGACCCCAGAGCAGCCTGGGGGCGGAGCCTGTTGGACTTTTTAAATTGACGTTGTAAACTTCATGTAAACTCTGTTATTTACAGCTGATAGTATCCTTACAGGGGCACTGCTGTAAATCAGGTGTGTGTGTGAGTGTGTGTGTGTGTTTGACCTATAATGACAGAGTTCTGTGGGGAGGTTGGAATGACAGAGGAGCAATGAATCATGATGGGAATGCACACACACACACGCACACACACACACACACACACTCACACACACGCACACTCACACACACACACACACACAAACACACACTCCCTTGTCCTGAACAAGGCTGTCAGTCTCAGGATCATCAGTGTGTGTTTGAAGCCATAAACACAATGGAAACAGCAGGCCAACAGATTGGAGCTATTGTGTGTGTGTGTGTGTGTGTGTGTGTGTATGTATGTTTGTGTGTGAGTGTGCGTGTATGTATGTGTATATATGGTGTCTTTGGGACCACACACGCTGTAGCCTATATAAGTGCTGTTCAGTGAGTTTTGTGTCTGTAATCTGGTTTCCAGTGAAACCAGATTACAGATTATGGTTCATTAATCCACTCTTGCTTCAAACCAACAACCGAAGTCGAGACGACACACGTTCGTTTTAGAGGACGGGAGCCAGGGGACAGGCTGGAGGCTCAGGTTCATCCAGATTGAGATGTTTCAGATTAACACTTTCTGAGTAAGCAGAGGGACCCCCTACTGATGTTGAACCTACACACACACACACACACACACACACACACACACACACACACTCGCTGGTCTGATGTCAGCGACAGTGTCGACACGTCTGTCTTTAATCGTTCTCTGTCCAACGTTTCCTCTGAGCGCCGCGAAGGTTCTGCTTCAAATCAGAGATCAGGTTTTTCCCTCTTTGTCTTCTGCGCACACACACACACACACACACACACACACACACACACACAGGCTCAGGGGTGAGGTTACTGCCTCACCCCTCACACACGGTGTCCCCCCACCGCTCAGTCGTCCTGCAGACAGCTGCAGAGACAACTGGGTCAGTGTGTTACTGTCACACACACACTCACACACACACTCACACACACATTCCTGTCTTGAGCCAATCATCACACATGTCCTCACTCTCTTTCCAGACTTCTCTCTCCGTCTCCTCGGCGCTCACGCTCGCACGTTCTCGCTCTTTTTCGATGTTTGACGCGTCCTGTCGCCGTCTCGCCCTCCAGGTTTCTGCTTCCTGTGACATCATCGCACCATGCCGGAGGGGTCACGGCGCAGCAGGGACAGATCAAAGAGCAGCGCAGGTAAGGGGCGGGGCTTCTGTGGCGCCAGGTCGGAGCGGGTGGGCGGGGCCAGGCAATTCATTTCCTGTGAGACAGCTGACAAACCTCACACTCACACACACACTCTCACACACACTCACACACACTCACTCACACACACTCTCCCACACAAACTCTCACACACACTCACTCACACACACTCTCACACACACAGTCTGACACACACACACTCACACACACTCATACAAACACACACTCACACAGAGTCACACACACACTCACACATACACACACTCATACACACACACTCATACACACACACTCACACACACTCATACACACACACTCACACACACTCATACACACTCATACACACACTCACACACACACTTTATGACTGTTGATGAAGGTCAAATATCAGATTAATGTACATTTAATCTGATAATGAGAAAATGATGCTATGAGACAGGATTACACACACACACTCACACACACACTCTGATATGTACACACACTCACACACACTCAGGCTGTACACACTAATCTGTACACATCAGTATTTTGTGCAGGAAGTTGTGGTTTGGGTTGATAAAGTGTAAAACTGAACAATGTTAACAATATCACACTCACACACACACAAAGACACACACACTCACACACACACACACACACCATAAAACAGTCTCCTGATTACAACCATAGAAATGAACGAAGCAGAAAATGGAGGGAACGCCCGAGATGTCAGAGGAAGATAGAATAGAAAGTGAGCGGAAGAGGAAGAGGAGAGACCCGCCAGAACAAAGGCGGCGTCATCGCCTCTGATTGGCTGACGCGTCGCCGCGGCAACCGAGTCCACGCGTGTGTGTGATGGTCTTGGGCTGTGACGGGTCAGGACCGGAACGTTCCTGGTTCCTGTCGGGATCCGTCGATAGATCCGGACCGACGCCGGTCTCCATGACGACCGGGGGACCACGGTGGCGTGCTCCGACCCGCAGGCCTTCGCCGCCCCGCGGCGTCGTGGGTTAATGACAGCGGCGAGCGGCGTTATTACTGTCATCAGCGCCGCTGGAATCCACTTTAAAGGGAGTCCTGCCTTCCCGACGTGACCTCTGTGACCCCTCCGGGTCTGGGGGTCTCTGTTGCGTAACTTTGGCGTTCTCGGGATTTACGATGGCGGAGCACGAACGAAGCGGGCGGCGCCACCTTTGAAGGCTCGGCGGCGATGACAGCAGCTCCTCGGGCCCGCCGGCGTCCCTGCTGACTCAGGGACACGACACTTGTGTCACACGAGCGCTCTGCAAAGGTCGGGACGATTGATGACATCACCGATGACATCACCGATGACATCACCGTACCTTCTCGTACCTTTATCTTTGTGAGGACCTTCATAGACATAATGCCCTCCTAACCCCCTGACCTCTGACCGCTGACCCTAACCCAGTTCTGACCTCAACCCTAAACCAGGTCCTTTGAGCACCAGCAGAATGTCCTCACTTTGATAGTAGAACCAACACTCACTCACACTCAGCAGCAGTCACAGCCTTATTTAGCCATGGCATTCACACATGCTGCAGCTCTCAGATGACTGCAGGAGACGGGTGAGTCAGTATGAGTGTGTGTGTGTGAGAGAGAGAGTGTGTGAGTGTGTGTGGTGTGTGTGTAGAGGTGTGTGAGTTGTTTGTTGTTGTGTTTTTTTTTTTTGTTGTGTGTGTGTGTGTGAGTGTGTGTGTGTGTGTGTGTGAGTGTGTGAGTGTGTGTGAGTGTGTGTGTAAGTGTGTGTGTGAGTGTGTGTGAGTGTGTGTGAGAGTGTGTGAGTGTGTGTGTGAGTATGTGTGTGTAGTGTGTGTGTATGTGTGAGTGTGTGTGTGTGTGTGTGTGTGTGTGTGTGTGTGTGTGTGTGTGTATGTGTGAGTGTGTGTGTGTGTGAGTGTGTGTGTATGTGTGAGTGTGTGTGTGTGAGTGTGTGTATGTGTGTGTGTGAGTGTGTGTGAGTGTGTGTGTGTGTGTGTGTATGTGTGTGTGTGTGTGTGTGAGTGTGTGTGTGTGTGTGTGTGTGTGTGTGTTGTGTGTGTAATTCTCTCGTATCAGGCGACCAAGCGTTCCTTCTTGTCCACATCGGTTAAACGTCTCCTTTAACAGTCAGCTTCCTCACGTCTGACTTCTGGTGCTGACGGCGCCGCTCCAGCAGGTGTGTGTTAAGTCACCTGTCATTAGAGGCTGGGGGCGGGGCCTGAGAGGCCACACCCCTGCAGGCCAGAGCAGTCGCTGACCGAGCTGTTAAGGCCTCAGGCCAGAGCAGTCGCTGACAGAGCTCAGCTGCAACAGGAAGTTATCAGATTGTGAAGTTTTCTGTCTGTTTGCACATAAAAGGAGAGACACGGTTGAGTGATGCACACACTCACACACACACACACACACACACTTCCTGTTTACTGCGTCACATCTGCAGGTGTCAGATCTGATCACACTAGTGAGACGAAGCTCAAGAGGCCACAGAACTTCCTGTTGGTACCAGATAGTGACAGAGGGAGAGGAAGGTAGGGAGGACACACACACACACACAGATAGACAGACACACAAGACACACACACACAGACAGACACACAAGACACACACACACAGATACAGACACACACACACAGATAGACAGACGCACAAGGCACAGTCACACACACACACACACATACAGACATACACACAGACACACACACACACAGATAGACAGACACACAAGACACACACAGATGGACACACACAGATAGAGACAGACACACGACATACACACACAAGACACAAACACACAGTCACACGCACACACACACACAGATAGACAGATGCACAAGACACACACAACACAGCTCACACACAGACACACTTACACATACAGACATACATACACACACACAACACACACACACACACACAGATAGACAGACACACACACACAGTCACACACACATGCACAAACTCACACACACACACAGACAGTCACACACAAGAGACATACTCTCACACATACGCTCACGCAGTCACACACACACACACAGAATCTCACACACACACGCTCACATGTTCAACAGTTTAGCAGCTTGTTGGCGAGTGTTTGGGAAATGTTTTAACAGGGCAGGTGTTTAGAAACACAAGTGTGTGAGTGTGTGTTTGTGTCTTGTGTGTGCATGTGTGAGTGTGTGTTTGTGTCTTGTGTGTGCATGTGTGAGTGTGTGTGTGTGTCTTGTGTGTGCATGTGTGAGTGTGTGTTTGTGTCTTGTGTGTACATGTGTGAGTGTGTGTTTGTGTCTTTTGTGTGCATGTGTGAGTGTGTGTTTGTTTTTGTGCATGTGTGAGTGTGTGTTTGTGTCTTGTGTGTGCATGTTTGAGTGTGTGAGTGTGTCTTGTGTGTGTGTGAGTGTGTGTGCATGTGTGTGTGTGAGTGTGTGTGCATGTGTGACAGACTTCCTGCTGAATTTGAACACCCTGAGTGTGTGTGTGTGTGTGTGTGTGTGTGTGTGTCCGTGGTCGTTCCTCTGCTGTGCTCCGTCCTGATTGGCCGGTGTGTCTCTGTCCTCTGTCCCCAGCCAAGCGTCCCCTGTCCGTCTCGTCTCTCAGCGGGATCGTGGGTAGGATGATGTCATCCGGCGAGCGGGGGGCGTCGTCCTCCTGCACCTCCGTCAACACGGTGTGCTCCGACGGCGAGCGCCCCGCCTCCCTGTCGCTGTCGTCCTCGTCCGTGTCCCTGCAGGACACGTCCCACTCGTCCTCGTCCTCCTCGTCCTCCTCGCTGCCCTACGGCGCCGTCCCCTCCTACGGCGCGCTGTCCTCGTCCTCCACGCCGAAGAGGAACGGCTCCGACATCAGCCTCGACCTGACGCCGCTGGTCGCCCCGCGAGGGGGGGTGCTTCCTGTGGGCAAAGAGGGGGGCGTCACCGTGGCAACGGCCGGAGGCGCGGCCGGCGGCGGGACGGCGGGCGCCGCCGCCACGCCGCGGCAGCTGTCGCGTCTGGAGCGGGTGGTGCTGGAGATCGTGGAGACCGAGCAGGCGTACGTCCGCGACCTGAAGAGCATCGTGGAGGTAAGGATGATGATGTCATCACAGGCCTTTGATGCTTTGGTCTCAGAATATGTCCTCAAAGGTCAGGGGTCAGGTAGGGATGATGTCCATGAAGGTCCTCAGAAAGATAGTACAAGGATATGTGTGTGTGTGAGTGTGTGTATGTGTGTTAGTGTGTGTGTGAGAGTGTGTGAGTGTTTGTGTGTGTGTGCGTGTATGTGAGTGTGTATGTGAGTGTGTGTCTATGTGTGTGTGTGCGTGTGCGTGTGTGTGTGTTTGTGTGCATGTGTGTGTGTGTGTGTGTGTGAGTGTGTGTATGTGTGTTAGTGTGTGTGTGAGAGTGTGTGAGTGTTTGTGTGTGTGCGTGTATGTGAGTGTGTATGTGAGTGTGTGTCTATGTGTGTGTGTGTCCGTGTGTGTGTGTGTTTGTGTGCATGTGTGTGTGTGTGTGTGTGTGTAACAGCTGGTGAAGTTAACTGGCCCAGGGGCGTTCACACCTGGCCAGTAAATCTAGCGAGCTGAACTGGCGCCACAGGACCTGCGACCATCCCACTGGCGTTCTGGCCCAGTTCTGGTTCTGGTTCCACTGAACTTCATCACAAGTTAAAAACATCAGCTGGTTTAATGGAGCTTTAAAATAATGTGAGAAATAGCTGAGACTCATGTGTGTCATCAATCATTAGTCCAGGTGTGTGTGTGAGTGTGTGTGTGTGAGTGTATGAGTGTGTGTGTGTGTGTGTGTGTGAGTGTGTGTGTGAGTGTATGAGTGTGTGTGTGTGTGTGATGGCAGCAGATAAAAGCAACAGTAAATTCTGTTATACTTCAAAAGGATGTTTCACACTCCAGTCAGACACACTCACTCACACACACACACACACGCATTCTTGTTCTGCTCCCTTTGTGAGGACCTACACAGACACAATACAATACCCATCTAGACCTGACCCTGACCTTGACCCTCGCCCTGACCTTGACCCTGACCTTGACCCTGACCTTCACAACTGACCCCTGACTGAAGGCCTCAACTTTTCCCACCCTCACGTCTGTGGTTGTGGTCACATGACTTGACCCCAGGTCCACTAACGTTCGTCACATGAGAGTTTGGATTCACTTTCACCACGCTGATTGTTGCCATGGCAGCGATAATGAGGCATCGCCGCCGGCGCCGCCATTTGTTGACGAACGAAAGACGGAAATCGCTCGCCTTGAATATTTGTCGAGAATTAGTTTACAAATCTCTGGAAAACACGATTTAATCCATTTAAACAGATTTTATCTTTTAAAAAATGTGTGTGTGCATGTGAGTGTGTGTGTGTGTGTGTGTGCATATGTGAGTGTGTGTGTGCATATGTGAGTGTGTGTGTGCATGTGAGTGTGTGTGCATGTGAGTGTGTGTGTGTGTGTGTGCATATGTGAGTGTGTGTGTGCATATGTGAGTGTGTGTGTGTGTGTGTGCATATGTGAGTGTGTGTGTGCATGTGAGTGTGTGTGCATGTGAGTGTGCATATGTGAGTGTGTGTGTGTGCATATGTGAGTGTGTGTGTGTGTGCATATGTGAGTGTGTGTGTGTGTGTATATGTGTGCGTGTGTGTGTGTTTTCAGCTTTTTTTCGGTGTTCTTTTACTGAAGTCTGGTTTTAATCGAGGCTACATGATGTCATCACTCGCCGAGTATCTGAACCGTATACGACCGAGTGTGTGTGTGTGTGAGTGTGTGTATGTATGTGTGTGCATGTGTGTGTGTGAGAGAGTGTGTGCATGTGTGTGTGTGAGTGTGTGTGTGTGTGTGTATGTGTGTGTGTGTGTGTGAGTGTGTGTGCATGTGTGTGTGTGAGAGTGTGTGCATGTGTGTGTGTGAGTGTGTGTGCATGTGTGTGTGTAACCCCTCTGCTGGTGTCTAAGCACTCTTCGTTGATCGGTACAGTCATCGGCGTGGCCGGTTGCCGTGGAAACGGCACAACAGTGCACAGGTCCACGTGAGTTTGATGAGACGTTGAGCTGCAGCCAAGTGGGACAGGAAGTGGGGGGGACCCTCTGCTGCCTTCTCTGCCTCTTTGTTGTGTTTGGCCGTCGGTCTGCGGAGCGTCACCCCCCTTCCCTCACCCCCCTCACCCCCCCTCACCCCCCAGTCTTCTGCCTTTAAAGGTGATGAGCGTGACCACGTGTCAGTTCTGACCAATCAGAGCGCAGTCGTCTTCCTCTGGGTCTGAACACGAAGGTTCGACCTCCGAGGATCAACCCTGATGTTCTGGTTCTGTTGACCCCCCACACACACACACACACACACACACACACACACACACACACACACACACACACACACAGGAAGTGACCTCACTCTTTCAGGTCGTATTTGTTTACGGGTCATGTGGAAGTACCCTTTCAAAATAAACTTCATGCTGACTCAGCACGGGTCGCCATCACGAGTGTTAACGTGGCAACGGTGTGTGTGTGTGTGTGTGTGTGCATGTGTGTGTGTTTCAGGACTATCTGGGCTGCATCATCGACTGCGGCGCTCTGCCGCTGAAGCCGGAGCAGGTCAGCACGCTGTTCTGTAACATCGAGGACATCTATGAGTTCAACAGGTAACACACACACACACTCACACACACTCTCACACCCACACACACTCACACACACTCTCACACACACACACACTCACACACACTCTCACATACACACACACACACACTCACACACACACACTCACACACACACTCTCGCACACACACACACTCACACACACTCTCACACCCACACACACTCACACACACTCTCACACACTCTCACACTCACACACACTCTCACACCCACACACACTCACACACACTCTCACACACTCTCACACTCACACACACTCTCACACCCACACACACTCACACACACTCTCACACCCACACACACTCACACACACTCTCACACTCACACACACTCTCACACCCACACACACTCACACACACTCTCACACACACACATTCACACACACTTTCACACTCTCTCACACCCACACACACTCACACACACTCACACACACACACTCTTGCACACACACACACTCAGTTACACAGCCTCCTGTATAAGGGGCGGGGCCTACCCTGCCCGCTGCGCTGTGATTGGCCCCCAGAGGAATGTGTGGAATGTGCTGGCTCGGCGTGTTCCCGCCCCCTGACGCCTTCCCGTCAGCTGATTGATGCGATTGTTCCGAACAGAACCAGGTACAGACGGGTCCAGCACGCCCAGTCCAGCTGTGCATGCCATCACAGATGCTCGCGCGTGGGCCAATCAGGTTCATCCTGACAGCCCAGGCTCCTCCCACCTGAGAGTGGACGCACATCCGGGGGGGAGGGGGGGCAGCTTTTATTCCAAATGGCCCCTAGTTCTCATGGGAAATGTTGTATAAGTAAGAGAGTGAGACACACTCACACACACACTAACTCACACACACATACACTAACTCACACACACTCACATACACACACACACACACTCACACACACACACACACACTCACACACACACACACACACACACTCTCTGGGGGTCGTGTGGAGTTGAGTTTGACTAAAATGTTTGACCTGGTTTCTTTCTTTGTCTGAGGAT
>CAJVRN010000194.1:512500-570000 GCA_911728415.1 Lagocephalus sceleratus
TCTGATTTGTGGGGCGTCAGAGTTGAACTTGGCTCTGTGGTCTCGTCTGTTCTTCCTCCAGGCAGATGTTTGTAGATTACAAAGGAACGTTCTACTGGAGGGACCCCCCCCTCCTCCTCCTCCTCTTCCTCCTCCTCCTCCTCTTCCCCCTCCTCCTCCTCCTCCCTCCTCCTCCTCCCCTCCCCCTCCTCCTCCTCCTCCTCTTCCCCCCCTCCCCCTCCCTTGCCTAGAGCAGAACCACGGTCGACGGTCCCCACGGAGAACCCTCAGACCTGGAAATGACCTAGAGATCAGAGGTCAAACAGGAGCAGGTCCTCCTGACCTTTGTGCTCCTCCTCCTGGCAGCAGGAGTTCTGGTTCTGGTTCTAGTCCTGGTTCTGGTTCTGGTTCTGGTTCTGGTTCTGGTTCTGGTTCTGGTTCTAGTCCTGATCCTGGTCCTGGTTCTGGTCCTGGTCCTGGTCCTGGTTCTGCTGTGTGTGGAACAGGAGGTCACAGCAGCATCACACAGTCCATGTTTATGGTGAACATGAAGATTTACTCTGCTGACACTGAACCCCCCGTCTCCCCGTCTCCCCCATCTCCCCCATCTCCCCTGTCTCCCCTACCCCCCTCCTCTGTCCCCCGTCTCCCCCGTCCCCCTGCCCCTGCCCCCACCTCTGTCCCCCGTCTCCCCTGTCTCCCCCCCTCCTCTGTCTCCCCCGTCTCCCCCATCTCCCCTGTCTCCCCTACCCCCTCCTCTGTCTCCCCCTGTCTCCCCCGTCTCCCTGTCTCCCCTGCCCCCACCTCTGTCTCCCCGTCTCCCCTGTCTCCCCTACCCCCCCTCTGTCTCCCCCGTCTCCCCATCCCCTGTCCCCCTACCCCCTCCTCTGCCCCCCCTGTCCCCCGTCTCCCCTGTCCCCCCTGCCCCCCACCTCTGTCTCCCCCGTCTCCCCTGTCTCCCCTGCCCCCCCACCTCTGTCTCCCCCGTCTCCCCCGTCTCCCCCAGCTCGGTGGCGGTGCTCAGAGAGTGTATGAACCACAGGAGTCTGGTCCAGTTCTTCCAGGAGAGACAGACGACCCTCAACCACTCGTTACCGTTGGAGACCTACCTGTTGAAACCTGTGCAGAGGATCCTCAAGTACCACCTGCTGCTGCAGGTACAACACTACACTACAGCGATACTACAACACTACACTACAGCAATACTACAACATTACAGCGATATTACAACACTACACTACAGCAATACTACAACACTACACTACAGCGATACTACAACACTACACTACAGCGATACTACAACACTACACTACAGCGATACTACAGCACTACACTACAATGATACTAAAACTACAAGACAATGAAACAACACTACAACACTACACTACAGCGATACCACAACACTACACTACAATGATACTACAACACTACACTACAGTGATACTACAACACTACAACAATACCACAACACTACACTACAGCGATACTACAACACTACACTACAATGATACTACAATACTACACTACAGCGATACTACAACACTACACTACAATGATACTACAATACTACACTACAGCGATACTACACTACAGCAATACTACAAATCTACACTACAACAATACTACAATACTACACCTCAGCGATACTACACTACAGCGATACTACAACACTACACTACAGCGATACTACACTACAGCGATACTACAACACTACACTACAGCGATACTACAACACTACACTACAATGATACTACAATACTACACTACAGCGATACTACACTACAGCAATACTACAAATCTACACTACAACAATACTACAATACTACACCTCAGCGATACTACACTACAGCGATACTACAACACTACACTACAGCGATACTACACTACAGCGATACTACAACACTACACTACAGCGATACTACACTACACTACAGCGATACTACAACACTACACCACAACAATACTACAACACTACACTACAACAATACTACAACACTACACTACAACGACACTACAACACTACAATACAAAGATATACTACAATACATCCATACAGATACCACCATACTACAATACAATGATAGAACAGATATGGTACTACAGATACCCCTCCCCCCTTCCCCCCCAGGAACTCTCCAAACACTATGATAAGTCTGACCCCAGCTACGAGGTGGTGGAGGACGCCATTATCACCATGACAGCGGTCGCCTGGTACATCAACGATATGAAGAGGAAACAGGAGCACGCTGTCCGGCTGCAGGTGGGTCAGAGGTCAGGGGTCAGAGGTCATTCTTAAACTTTACACCAGTCTTCTTCTGAAGGGAGAAAGATCCCTTAATTTCCCCCTTAAATAATCCCTTAATCCGACTTCCTGCCTATGGCCGCTCCCTCCTGCTGTTCCTGGTGAGGGCGACCTGGGGTCATCAGCTCCACCTCTAGGGTCATCAGCTCCACCTCTAGGGTCATCAGCTCCACCTCTAGGGTCAGCAGCTCCACCTCTAGGGTCATCAGCTCCACCTCTAGGGTCATCAGCTCCACCTCTAGGGTCATCAGCTCCACCTTTAGGGTCGGCAGCTCCACCTCTAGGGTCAGCAGCTCCACCTCTGGGGTCATCAGCTCCACCTCTAGGGTCATCAGCTCCACCTCTGGGGTCATCAGCTCCACCTCTAGGGTCATCAGCTCCACCTTTAGGGTCGGCAGCTCCACCTCTAGGGTCATCAGCTCCACCTCTAGGTCGTCATCAGCTCCACCTCTAGGGTCAGCAGCTCCACCTTTAGGGTCAGCAGCTCCACCTCTAGGGTCAGCAGCTCCACCTTTAGGGTTATCAGCTCCACCTTTAGGTGTTCGTCTGCTGCATTCTTCAGCTTCCAGCCACACATGTTCTGGTCGTTACCGTGTCCTTACCCCCCCATCTGCCCCTCTGATGGAAGGTTCCAGCCCTGCTGCAGGAGCAGGGTCTGGTCCTCACGGTGGGTCCTGAAGGTTCTGTGAACTGGTGCTCGTCCTCGCAGGAGATCGAGGCTCTGCTGGTGAACTGGACCGGGCCGGACCTCAGCGGGTTTGGAGAGCTGGTCCTGGAGGGTTCCTTCAAGGTCCAGAGGGTGAAGAAGGAGCGAGCCTTCTTCCTGTTTGACAGGATGCTGCTGATCGCCAAGAAGAGGCTGGAGCAGTTCGTCTACAGCACGCACATCTTCGTACGTCTTTGATCTCAGAGGTAGAACGCCAGATGAAAGGCTAACGGTCATCTTTGATGTTCCCTCAGTGCTGCAACCTGCTGCTGGTGGAGACCCTGAAGGACCCTCTCTGCTTCAGGGTGTCGGACCAGACCATCCCCAAGCAGCAGCACGTCGTCCAGGTGAGTCGGCCCGGGGGGGCGGAGCCTGGGGTCGCCCGCTTTACCTCCGAGGTGCTGAGCGGCGGCGTGCGTGTGGTTTCAGACCAAGAACCAGGAGGAGAAGAGGTTGTGGGTCCACTACCTGAAGAGGCTGATCGTGGAGAACCACCCCGCGTCGCTGCCCCAGAAGGTGAGGCTGTCGTTGGCCTGTGCTGCCCCCTGGAGGTCGCGGCCCCGAACTGCAGGGGGCGTCGCCCGCCGTCTCGTGACTGACGTCATTGTTCTCTTGCTGATGGTTGCAGGCGCGTCAGGTCCTGGGGGACACCTTCTGTGAGTTCCCGCCAAACCCCCCCGGTCGCTCGGCGCTCCGAGGCCGCGCGGTGATGTCACTTCCTGTGTTTCAGCGTCCCAGTTGGAGCAGGACGGGCTGAAGAGGCGCTCCACGCCGTCACGCCTGGACGACATCCACGGTCACCACCGAGGGAGACGCCAATCAGGTGAGACGCACGAGCGCCCCCCCCGCCCCCGCCGGCGTCCCCCGCCCGAGGCTGAAAGGGGGTCCTTGTGCAGAGCCCCCGGAGCTGCTGATGTACACGCCGGAGAAGTCCAGGAAGGGTCTGCCGCTGCTGCTGGAGGGGAACCTGCCCTACCGCCGCGCCCGGCGCCAGTCAGGTGAGGGGGGGGCCGGGGAAGGGGCGGTCAGGTGAGGGGGGGTCCGAGGGGCAGGAAACAGGAGTTTAAAAGGCACCTCTCACCTTCCAGCTCCAGCCAAAGACATCGAGGCGGCGTTTCATCCTGACGGTGAGAACCTTCAGAGCACCTTTGGGGGGGGCGTGACCCCGGGGGGCGTGACCCCCGCAGGGGGGTGACCCGGGGGGGTGACCCCCGGGGGGAGGGGGTGACCCCCGCGACCCCCCAGAGGTGCTCACCCTCCCGGTTGTTTCTCTCCATGTCTCTGCTCGTCCGTGGATCCTCCCGGAGAACCTCCAGCTCTGAAGGTAGGTCCTCCTCCACGCGTGGCGGCGGTTGCCGTGGCGACCCCTCGCCTCAACGCTCTCTCTCTCTGGCGTCGCAGCAGGCGGACAGCGAGGGCGACCTGTGTCCCACCAGCAGCCCCACGCTGACGGGGAGCTGCAGCACGCTGGCGTCGTCGGTCATCGAGGTGGAGCCGGAGCAGGAGCAGCCCAACCTGGAGGAGGTATGAGGGTAGGGTTGGGTGAGGAGGACCAGGGGTGACCCTCTGTGTTTGATCTGAGGAGGACGAGGACGAAGAGGAGCTGCCCCCCCTCGGACCCCCGCCCACGCTGTCCATCACCGAGGAGATCCTGGAGTTCATCAACCAGAGTCGGGCCAGAGAAGGTCTCAGCGTGATCGTGGACACCACGGTGAGGACCACCAGGGTCTCCTGGAGGAGTTTTTGGAGCATCTCTTGAAGGTTCCCCTCGAGGGTTCCTGGAGGGTCTTCTGAAGGTTCCCCTAGAGGGTTCCTGGAGGGTCTTCTGAAGGTTCCCCTAGAGGGTTCCTGGAGGGTCTTCTGAAGGTTCCCCTGGGGGGTCTTCTGGGGGGTCCTGAAAGGTTCTTCTAACAGCCCGGTTTCTCCTTTGTTTCCAGGAGCAGGACCAGGAGCACAACAGAGAGGATCCAGCTCCACCCGACCAGAACTTCACCTCCCCGCTGCCTCCCACTGCTCGTCCCTCCAGCCCGTTACCCACGACGCAACAGGAGCAGACAGCAGAGATGGAAAGAGCTGGAGGAGGTCTTCTGGATGGAGGAGAGGAACAGGGACGAGATGAAGATGCAGAGAGACCTGAAACTGTGGAAGAAGAGATGAGAGTGAGGGCATGTGAGGAAAATGAGGCAGAGGAGAAGATGGGTGATGAAGGAGAGGCGGCAGGTGGAATCCCCGACCCACCATCAGATCCTAAATGTTCCATCTCAGCAGAGGAACCAGAAGAAACCAGCGAAAGCCCCGAGGTCCTCCCCGAGGCCCCCGGAGGTCCAGATCCTCCTCAGGAGACCGCAGGAGGTCCCCAGCTCAGCAGATTGGACAAGACCATCATCGAGAAGATCCGAAGTTATTACGAAGCTGCAGCGAAGGCTGAAGAGGGAGGCGAGGAGGAGGAGGAGGAGCCGGGAGAAGGGTCACCATCAAGAAGGAGGAAGAGCTTTTCAGAAATCCCGTCTGGGCTGGTGAAGGACTCTGTGTCTCAGTTCGATGGAGGAGAACACCGCTGGGAGGAGAGGACCTCCAAAGCCCAGTCTGGAGATCCAAACTCCCCTCCAGCCCCAGAACAACCAATCAGCTGTCTGGATCCAGGCGGGGCCCCTGCTGGTGCCCCCCAGGAGACCCCGGACAGAGGAGGTCCTGAGGGAGACGAGAAGGAGACGGAGATCCTGGGTGGACCTGAGACGGTCTGCAGCAAACCAAAGGACGGACTCCAGGAGGTCAGAGAGGAGTCCAGCCGGGCAGAAGAACCGACCACCAACCAGCACCAGCTCCAGAACCCAACCGGACCTGGAGACCCGGTGAAGGAGGCCATGGACATACCCACAACAGAACCTTCTGGAGGCAGAAAGGAACCATGTGGAGAATGTCTTGAAGAACCCGACCAAAGAACCGGGGTCAGAACTGAGTCCTCCTTGAGCAGAAACGGTCACAAGGACCTGACCAACGGGGGTCCTGGTTCTCCCAGTCAGATGAAGACGGGCCGCTGGTCCCACCAGTCCAGGATCGTCAGCGCCAACAGGGTTCTGTTCGAGGCCATGGGCTCCGACGTGGCCAGAATTGGGCTCTTTGAAGCCGGGCCGGTGGTGGACCCGGTGCTGATGGAGAACTCTGCACGGATCCTGAGCAGGGTCCAAACGTTGGCCCTGATGTACGGCGCCAAGGCCGGCACCAAGAAGGCCCATCAGAACCAGGGAGACGCTGCTGGGAAACCCTCCATGGCCCTGAGACCCAAACTCCAGAACCAGGTCCAGGGTCAGGGCCCAGCCGAGCCCCGGAGAACGGACAATGATCCCAACCAGGGAACCAGAATCCATCCGGACCAGCCCGGGTGTCCGGACCAATCCGCTGGTCTGGTCCAGGAGGCCCCCATGACACCAGACAGGCTGGGTGATGGTAAGATCTCAGCCCAGAACATCTGTGTGCTCCTCACAAACCCTAATCAGGTGTTCCCTCCCGTGGTCCAGGTTCCAGGATGAAGCTTCCCAGTCCTGCCCCGGGCCCGCCGGGTCAGCCCTTCACCCTGTCCCGGCCCAGGGACTTCATCTCTGCCCTGAACAGAAGCTCCAGTCGAGGATCTTCTGAAGTAGAAACTCCATCACGCTCCCTCAGAGCTCAGTCACCCGGTCTCCACCCCGCCTCCACAGCCCCGCCCGCTGCCACCGAGCCTGGAGACCCGGTGACCTCCAGGTCCAGAGGACATGGAGAACCTTGGGTCGGAACCAGAGAGGTCCTCACGGATGCTGGAGGACCTGGGGAAGTCAGGTGAGGTTTGAGGCACAACACAAATCAGACTCAACAAGAAACACGAGATCAAAGACCTCAGGGACATCAAAGCACAGACACACGTGGTCACCAGAATGTCAAACAGGTCGGCGCTGGGTGGAGGTCCGAGGTCTGACGGGACGCCGCCGAGGGACAGCCGTGGAGAACAGTGTGAGATGATCGCCACCAGAACCACACATGGGACGTCTCCTCTGAGCCAGGGTCCAGCAGAACCCTCGGCGGGCCAGGACCACCAGCAGGAGGCCCTCCAGCCAGGGGGGTCCTCAGAGGAGAGGGCTGAACCTCAGGACGTAGGACCTCCACCGGCGTGGTCCCACACGTCAGAACCACAGCAGCCCAGGTCGGTGGAGCTCTTACCGACGTTCACCAGCCAGAGACCCGTGGGCCTGCTCAGCCTGGTGACTCCACAGCCCCCCCCCCACACCAGCACCTCCACACCTGAACCACGGTACGAGGGAACATCTGCTGGTCCACGACCTTGTAAAGATGGAGGTGAAACACCTCCAGCTGGACCTGCTGCTCTCCTCAGGTCTGGCAAAGTCGATAAATCTAAATTAAAAATCTGGGGATCCTTTTGGGGGGGCCTTTGAGGGTTATTTTGGGGGTACCTCTGTGTTTGCTTTGGGGTGTTCCTCTAGGAGTATCTGTGGGGGTTCCTCTGGGGATCCTTTAGAGGGTTCCTCTGGGGATCCTTTAGAGGGTTCCTCTGCGGATCCTTTAGAGGGTTCCTCTGGGGATCCTTTTGAGGGTTCCTCTGGGGATCCTTTAGAGGGTTCCTCTGCGGATCCTTTAGAGGGTTCCTCTGGGGATCCTTTTGAGGGTTCCTCTGGGGATCCTTTAGAGGGTTCCTCTGCGGATCCTTTAGAGGGTTCCTCTGCGGATCCTTTAGAGGGTTCCTCTGGGGATCCTCTTGAGGGTTCCTCTGGGGATCCTTTAGAGGGTTCCTCTGGGGATCCTTTAGAGGGTTCCTCTGGGGATCCTTTTGAGGGTTCCTCTGGGGATCCTTCTAGAGGGTTCCTCTGGGGATCCTTTAGAGGGTTCCTCTGCGGATCCTTTAGAGGGTTCCTCTGGGGATCCTCTTGAGGGTTCCTCTGGGGATCCTTTAGAGGGTTCCTCTGGGGATCCTTTAGAGGGTTCCTCTAGGAGTATCTGTGGGGGTTCCTCTGGGGATCCTTTAGAGGGTTCCTCTGGGGATCCTTTGAGGGTTCCTCTGGGGATCCTTTAGAGGGTTCCTCTGCGGATCCTTTAGAGGGTTCCTCTGGGGATCCTTTTGAGGGTTCCTCTGGGGATCCTTTAGAGGGTTCCTCTGGGGTACGTCTGGGTGCTCTTTCTGGGGGACCTCTGGTTATGTTCTGAGGGTTCCTTTGGGCTATCTCTGGATGTTTCTTTGAAGGTTCTTTTGGTTAATTTAGGGTTCCACAGGGGATTCCTTTAATGATGAGCTCTAATGAGCTGGATTATGTTTGTGTGTTCCTCCAGATGTTTTTTTTTCTTTTTTCTTTTTTTAAATACTTTTATTCATTTTTCCCCCTCTGAAGGTTCCTTCAGGCTTTCTCTGGATGTTCCTTTGTGGGTTCTTTTGGAGCTATGTCTGGGTCTGTATGGGATCCTTACTTCTGGATGTTGTCTGGATGTTATTTTGGGGTACCTCTGGTTATGTTCTCAGGGTTCCTCAGGGCTTTTCCTTTGTTGGTCGAGATTAGATGAGATCCAATCGGCTCCTGTTCTCTAAAGTTAGCTTTAGTTTCCAGAAATGAGTAAATACTGTGGAAAATGCCTCATCACACATCATTACCCCTCTTACTCCCTCGTTAGGCCTCTGTGCATGTTTCTGCTGGAAGAATGCTTCATGGAGATAAAGTTAATGGAATCGAGGAATTCCAACAAGCAGCAGCAGAGTTCCTTCTCATGATGAATTCCACATGAGCTTCCTCTTAAAACAGGCAATGTAAGGGGAGGGTAATGAATCCAGGCTGGTGCTCAGAGCCCTCACAGACGTCCTCACAGACGTCCTCACAGGCGTCCTCACAGACGTCCTCACGTCCTCACACGTCCTCACAGGCGTCCTCACAGGCGTCCTCACACGCCTCACAGGCGTCCTCACAGGCGTCCTCACAGGCGTCCTCACACACGTCCTCACACGCGTCCTCACAGGCGTCCTCACAGGCGTCCTCACAGGCGTCCTCACACACGTCCTCACAGGCGTCCTCACAGGCGTCCTCACAGACGTCCTCACACACGTCCTCACAGGCGTCCTCACAGGCGTCCTCACAGGCGTCCTCACAGGCGTCCTCACACACGTCCTCACACACGTCCTCACAGGCGTCCTCACAGACGTCCTCACAGGCGTCCTCACACACGTCCTCACACGCGTCCTCACAGACGTCCTACAGACGCCTCACACACGTCCTCACAGGCGTCCTCACACACGTCCTCACAGGCGTCCTCACACGTCCTCACAGGCGTCCTCACACACGCCCTCACAGGCGTCCTCACAGCGCCTCACATCTCACCTGGCGTCCTCACAGGCGTCCTCACAGGCGTCCTCACACGTCCTCACACACGTCCTCACAGGCGTCCTCACAGAGCGTCCTCACAGCGCGTCCTCACAGACGTCCTCACAGGCGTCCTCACACGTCCTCACAGGCGCCTCACCTCACAGCTACGCGTCCTCACAACGTCCTCACAGGCGTCCTCACAGACGTCCTCACAGCGTCCTCACACGTCCTCACACGCGTCCTCACAGACGTCCTCACACACGTCCTCACAGGCGTCCTCACACGCGTCCTCACACACGTCCTCACAGATGTCCTCACACGCGTCCTCACACGCGTCCTCACAGGCGTCCTCACAGCGTCCTCACAGGCGTCCTCACAGCGTCCTCACACGCGTCCTCCACACGTCCTCACAGACGTCCTCACACAGTCCTCACAGGCGTCCTCACAGACGTCCTCACAGGCGTCCTCACAGGCGTCCTCACAGGCGTCCTCACAGACGTCCTCACAGGCGTCCTCACAGGCGTCCTCACAGACGTCCTCACAGGCGTCCTCACAGACGTCCTCACAGGCGTCCTCACAGGCGTCCTCACACACGTCCTCAGGCGTCCTCACAGGCGTCCTCACAGGTCCTCACAGACGTCCACACACGTCCTCACAGCGTCCTCACAGGCGTCCTCACAGGCGCGTCCTCACAGGCGTCCTCACAGACGTCCTCACAGACGTCCTCACAGGCGTCCTCACAGACGTCCTCACAGGCGTCCTCACAGGCGCGTCCTCACAGGCGTCTCACAGGCGTCCTCACACACGTCCTCACAGGCGTCCTCACAGGCGTCCTCACACACGTCTCCTCACAGGCGTCCTCACAGGCGCCTCAAGTCCTCACAGGCGTCCTCACAGACGTCTACCCTCACAGCGTCCTCACAGACGTCCTCACAGGCGTCCTCACAGACGTCCTCACAGGCGTCCTCACAGGCGTCCTCACAGGCGTCCTCACACACGTCCTCACAGGCGTCCTCACAGGCGTCCTCACAGACGTCCTCACAGACGTCCTCACAGACGTCCTCACAGACGTCCTCACAGGCGTCCTCACAGGCGTCCTCACAGGCGTCCTCACAGGCGTCCTCACAGACGTCCTCACAGACGTCCTCACAGACGTCCTCACAGACGTCCTCACAGGCGTCCTCAGATTTAATCTGGAGGGCTGTGAGATCAAATTCCTCGTGGAGGAGATGAGAGGTTAAACCTTCTCAATCGTTTTCTCTTCAGCAGCTCTGGACCCGGACACCCACCCTCCTCGTCCACCTGGTGGAGGGACAAGGACCCAACGCTGGACCCCTCGGCCTTCAGGGCCACCCTGAGGGGCCGCCCCCCCTTCCCGGCCAAGGGCCGAGGACCTCCTTCCTCGCCTGCTCCTGCACGTTCTCCTGATCACGACTCCCCAAACACCAGGACTCTTCCCGGCTCGCCCCCCCCCACCTCCGCCTTCACCCCCGCCTCGCCCTCGTTTGGGAGGTCTGTGAGGGCCCCCCCCTCCTCCCCCCGTCACCCCCCCTGCTCCTCGCCCGTCCTGTCTTCTTCAGCCTTCTCCAGGTCTTTGGCGGCGTCCTGCATCAGCCAGTCCATCAGCCAGAGCATGGCGCGCCAGAGCAGCAGCCCCCAGCACGGCCCGCCCCCCCAGAGCGCAGCCCCCCCCCGCCACAGATGGGCGTAGGTGCGCTCCTTCTCCGCCCTGTCCCTCCCCCTTCCTCCTCCGCCGCCCCCCCTCCCCCCATCTGACCTCCCCCCCCTCCCCCCGGCCCCCCTCCCTTCACTCCAGGGTCAACATCAACAACAACAACAACGGTGGCGGCGGCGGCTCTGGGGGGGCGTGGTCGGCCCCGAGGCTGCCCCCCACCAACGGGACCTCCGACCCCACGTGGTTGCCGCCCCACAGCCGCGTGGCCCCGCCTCTCTCGGCGTCGGAGCCTTGCTCCCGGGTCCAGTCCCCGTCCTCGACCCCCGTGTCCTTCGCGCGCCTGTGCTCGCCCCCCCTGCAGCATTGCCCCTCCCCCCTGGCCAACAAGCCCCCCCCCCCATGGGCGGGGCGGGCGCCGGGTTCCTGGAACCCCCTGGGTCTGACCCTGGAGCTCCCCCGGTCCTCCTCGGGGGGCCTCAGCCCCCGCGTCCTCTCGCCCCCCCCCATCGGCGTGCCGGGTAACACTTGGGCGAACAACGTGGCGGCGCCTCAGCCGAGGACCGCTCGATGTTCCTCGTCTTCGCCGGCTTCCCTTCCTTCGCCGCTCTGCTCCCCCCGCCTCACCCCCTCCCTGGCCTCCTGGTCCCGTCCAGGCCAGCCCCCTCTGGAGGCCCCCCCCAGCCCCAACGGCCTTACCCCCGGTTCGCCGTCCTTCCTCTCGTCGTTAGGCCACGCCCCCGCCCCCCCCGTCCCCCGGAGGCCCACCTGTCCTGGGGAGACCCTGACCCTGAGGACGGACACTGCCGCAGCCAGCTGATCTGCGCCTACGTCGCCCCCCCCGCCTGCCCCCCCCAGCCACAGGTCCAGATCTGTGTCGCGCCCCCGGCCTCGGCCCCGCCCCAGGCCCCGCCCCCTTCAGGGTCGCCCCCGGCCCCGCCCCCTTTAGGGCAGAGGGCCCTCCGGAGCAGCTACGCCACCACGGTGAACCTGCAGATCGGGGGGAGTGGGCGGATCAAGGCCTTCAGCACCGCCCAGGTCAGCCTGACCCAGACTCTGCAGGGCGGGGCTTCAGCCGGGGGGGCGGGGCCAGCGAGGAGGGTCAGCGTCAACGGCTTCTCGCACCTCGCCGCCACGCTTCCTCAGGACTGAGCGGGGGCGACCGCCAGGGTGAGGGCAGAGGCCCCGCCCCCCGTGGTCACATGGTCTGAGCGTTGAAGCGCTGCGGCTCCGTTTGTGTTTGTTTATTCTGTCATTTAAGATTTTGTTAAAAAAACACTTTGTTTACTGTCATTAATCGACTTTTTAACCTTTTTCTTATTCCTCTTTATTTTATTGTTTATTTATATTGAGTTATTCTTATTTTCTTATTATTTTGGCACTTAGCAACGAAAAAGTTACTTTGATATTTTGCACAGTCTTTTAGTTTGTGTGTGTGTGTGTGTGTGTGTGAGTGTGTGTGTGTGTGTGTGGTGTGAGTGTGTGTGTGAGTGTGTGTGTGTCTGTGTGAGTGTGTGTGTGAGTGTGTGAGTGTGTGTGTGAGGTGTGTGTGTGTGAGTGTGAGTGTGTGTGTGTGTGAGTGTGTGTGTGAGTGTGTGTGTGTGTGTGAGTGTGTGTGTGAGTGTGTGTGTGAGTGTGTGTGTGTGTGAGTGTGTGTGTGAGTGTGTGTGTGTGTGTGTGTGTGTGTGAGTGTGTACTGAGTACCATCATCCTCATCCTACCATCACAGTGAGGACATCTTGGTGGTCCTCAAAGGATGTTTGAGGGTCCAGACCTGGTTTAGGGTTGAGGTCAGAACTGGGTTAGGGAGGTCAGAGGTCAGGGGGTCAGGTAGGATGGGTCAGGGGTCAGAGGTCATTATACATTTTGACTATGAAGGTCCTCACAGAGGTAGAAGTACAAGTGTGTGTGTGCGTCAGACGTGTCTGGACCAGCTGAAGCCTTCAGACCAACCCTTTAGTTGTGTGTTTGCTGTTGTGGGTTCAGAATCAATCATCTTCAACGAACAATCGTTTTGAATATTATATTTAATAAACAAACAACTTTAAAACATAAAGTCTTTAAACCTTTCAGATTAAGATCTCGCCTCATTCCTCTTTCATTCCATGTGCCCCTGATGAACACACACATTGTTTTCATTCATTTGAGATTAATCGTTTGTTGTTTTAGAAGTTGTGAAACTAAAATGATGGATTTGTTTTCAACTTCAACTCCTCCACAAGTTGTGAACTTTGGGTTCTGCAGGAAGAACACGCGTCAATTAGAAGTCCTGTGTGTTCGATCGTGGGAAGGCTAGCAGATGTTTGAAAAGTAAACTCAGAAGGTCCACCACTTTGAGGGTTCAGCTCATCCTCTTTGAGGCCGCGTTCCACATCTGCAGCGTCGTCTGGCCAGGCGGCGGCGGCGGTCCTTGGGGCAAAGGTTTGGCGCCGCGGACAGAGCGAGACATCAGGATCTGGTTTGGAAGGAAAGATGAAAGGAATCAAGGGGTCCAGACCTCCAGAGGTGGGTCTGCTTCACCGTCTACATCAAAGGAAGGACACGGAGGAATGCCACGGGTGAGCAAAGGTCACGACCTCGGGCTGAGACCCGGCGCTGGGAACGACCCGCCGGGTCCGGACCACCAGCCCAGGTCCATGTCAGCTGGACCGGCGCCAGCCCGGGTTCTCCGAGAAGAACTTGTGATAACGTCGATTAATGTTACAAAACCCTGCTGGCGTTCACGGTCTGGGTTTCTTCACGGTCTGGGCTGTGACGCAGGAACATCTGGGCTGCTGTGGGTTGAGAGGGAAGAGCAGAGGGAGTGGGAGGAGGGGGAGGAGGGGGGGGAGGAGGGGGAGTGGGAGGAGGGGGAGGAGGGGGAGGGAGGGAGGGAGGGCTGAGAAGCAAGTCAAAGGAGGGAGGGGACGAGGGGGAGCGCAGCAGCTGCTGAGGAACGTCTCGTCGTGGAGCTCTCCTCAGCATGGCGGGCTCTCCCAGGAGCGCCCTCGTCTCCGGGTTCTGAAGCCCCCTGAAGGAGGGGCGGGCCGATGGGAGCGCCGAGGCTGGGCGCCGCCCGGGTGTGCGACGCGGGGGGGCGCGCGCTCTGGGTCATATTCCTGCTGTCCGTGACGCTGCAGCCGGCCGCCAAGCAGCCCTGCTCCTCGGAGATCATCAGCAAGGTCATGTTGCTGCGGAACAAGACCACCGGCCGGGTACGACCCCCGTCAGGGTCAGGGGTCAGGGGTCAGGGGCCAGAGCCGCTCTCCTGCGGTCACTTCACGTGTTTTTGGAAAGACGCTTAAACTCGTTCAGGCGGGGTCGAAACAGCGGCCTCTAGTGGCGGGGGGAGGAACCCACGTTCTACCAATGATCAGGATCAATACATGACCTCTGGATCAATACATGTATTGATGGTTGATCTGTACAGCTGTAGATGTATTGATGGTTGATGTATAGATGTATTGATGGTTGACATATAGATGTATTGATGGTTGACCTATAGATGTATTGATGGTTGACCTATAGATCTATAGATGTATAGATGGTTGATCTATAGATGTATTGATGGTTGACCTATAGATCTATAGATGTATAGATGGTTGACCTATAGATGTATTGATGGTTGACCTATAGATCTATAGATGTATTGATCTATAGATGTATTGATGGTTGACCTATAGATCTATAGATGTATTGATCTATAGATGTATTGATGGTTGACCTATAGATCTATAGATGTATTGATCTATAGATGTATAGATGGTTGACCTATAGATGTATTGATGGTTGACCTATAGATCTATAGATGTATTGATCTATAGATGTATTGATGGTTGACCTATAGATCTATAGATGTATTGATCTATAGATGTATTGATGGTTGACCTAACCCTTCTTCAGGTGGATTTGGACTCCAGCCTCTACACGCCCACCGTCAGCGACTATAAGGTACGAGCGCACACCGGTGGTGGTGGGGTTGTGGGCGTGTCCTTGTCCTGACCCCGCCCCCACCTGTCTCCCCAGCAGAGGTGTCCCAAGGCCACCATGATGTGCTTCGCTGAGGAGGCGGCTGTGCTGGTGAAGGAGTGGGACAACATCCCCGTGAGGCTCAGCTTCAAGCTGAATCAGATCGTCCGCCTGTTACCAAAGGTGACTCCTCCCCTACCTGCTGTGTCAGGTGCAGCTCGGCCTCAGGCCCCGCCCACAGGCAGGGGCGATCGGTGGGGGCTCTGCTGACCTGCGGGTTCTCGTCGTGTGTCCACAGCAGGAGCAGAACTGCACGCAGTGCGAGGTGTGCAGCGAGAAGGACCCGCTGCAGTTCCTGCAGGAGCTCCAGACGGTGCTGGAGGCCATGAACACGGACAACTGCCCCCGGGGCGGGGCCGGGGGGGCGGGGGCGGAAGGCCAGGGGGCGGGGCCGGGAGGCCAGGGCCTCCGGACGGCGACGCAGGGCGCGCCGAGGCCCTCGCGTCCGTCTCCCACTGAGACCGCGCTTCACGCCGATGCGCCCGCCCGCTCAGACCGACCCTCCGCAGGAGCCCGACGCCGCGCGTGGGGGCGGGTCGGCGAGGAGCGGCGCCGGGCCGCCCCCCGGCTTCCTGCGCGTCGTAAGAACAGACGGACGGAGACGTGGAGGTGGGACAAAGGCTTTAATGTGGGCCGCCCCCCCCCCGCGGGCCTCAGGACAGGACCAGCAGGTCAGAGGTCAGCGGGGGCCTCCGGCCGGGGTCACCCGGGGTCACCTCACCCCCCCCTCACGTCCCCTCGCCCCCCCCCACGTCACAGCCCAACAGCGCCCTCCTCAGCTCGTCCTCGGCCTCCGTCGCCCTCCCGCCGACGCATCGATCCATCGGCTCCCCTGATCGGTCGCTGCTGCGCGTGCGCGCCGCGAGGGCGCGCCGCGCGGCGTCCCTCAGCCCTGCGGCTTGTCCTTGGCGGGGCCCATGAAGTCCAGGCCGTCCACCGGGATGTCCTTGTCCCGGATGGCCCTCTGCACGCAGCGCTGGTACAGCCGGAAGCTCTCCGTGCACGGGTCCCCGCCGCGCTCCCCCTTCAGGAACTTCTCCGCGAACCAGCGGTTGAAGCACTGGTCGTACTCCCGCTTCAGGTCCGTGCACGCCTCCCCGACGCTGTTCATCTCCGGACGGACGCACGCGCACCGGTCGAACCCCGGTCCGGACCGAGCCTCCTCGCCCTTCAGCCCCGCAGCGCCACGCACGCCGCGTCACCGCGGCGGCCCAGATAGGAGGCGAAGACAGAGGGCTCACTCGGCTCACGGCTCCCGCGACGGCAGCGACAGGCGGCGCATCCGGAGGGTGGAGGTGCGAAAACACCTGCAGCTCTTCGGCATTAATCCACACAAACATGCGACACGCTTCAGGGGGAAGACGGTTCAAACGTATTTTATCAATAAAGTGACAGAAGGCTGTGATATAAACATTTAAATAAACTAAACAGACGTTATGCGCACAAGTTCTATAAAAATCTTTTCGAAGTTCTACACATGACATATTATTATTCGCATACAAGTTCTATAAACATTTTTTTAAGTAATACTAAAATATAATATTATTATCAATATATAATAGTATTATTATTATTTCGTAATATTTCATCATCCCGAAATACGGATGAAAGCGAGTGCCAAAATGATTCCTGATAGTTTTAACAATTTTGTCTTTTTATTTGAGTAAAAAACAACAAGGTTTAATTTAATATAAACATCTACATCACAAAGAATCACGAACGGTCGTTGTGTCGAGGAGGAAAGTTTTCGCTTTTGATTTCTCTGAGGAGTGAGACGTCTGTCCGGCCGTGACCCGGCTGTGCCCCCGAAATCCCGCGAGACTTGAGCGCGTCCGCCTGAAATCTCGCGCTTCAGGAAGAAGACGGAGTTTTTTCTGGATTAAACCGAACCGGGCCCGTCTCCCCCGAACCCCCGAGGCCGGTCCAGCTCCAGGCGGCGCCTCCACCGCTGCGGGGCGACAACCCGACGTCCGGCCTCGCTGCGTGGGCGCTCCCGCGGCGCCAGGCCCCGCCGGCCCGCGCTGCCATTGTTGTGGCCTGTTAGCCGTTAGCTAGCCGGGATTATCCGGGATTAGCGGCCCCGGACGGGTTCTGTCACAACAAACGCGGTTCTGTTGCAGCCGAACCGGAGCGAAGATGTCCGACAGCGACGACAGCGACTTCTCGGACAACCCGAGCGAGCGAAGCAGCGACGGGGAGGCCGAGGAGGTGGAGAACGAGGTGGGCTGGATTAGCGTAATCCGGGATTACCACGACCTGGGGTTGGGTTAGCCTGGGGTTAGCTCAACCTGGGGTTGGGTTAGCCTGGGGTTAGCTCAACCTGGGGTTGGGTTAGCCTGGGGTTAGCTCAACCTGGGGTTGACTCAGTCTGGGTTCAATCTGGGATTAACTCAGTCTGTGGTTGACCCAACCTGGGATTAACCTGGTGTTAACTCATCCTGGGATTAGTGCAACCTAGGGTTAACTCAGTCTGGGTTCAATCTGGGATTAACTCAGTCTGTGGTTGACCCAACCTGGGATTAACCTGGTGTTAACTCATCCTGGGATTAGCGCAACCTAGGGTTAACTCAGTCTGGGTTCAATCTGGGATTAACTCAACCTCAGGTTAACTCAACCTGGGATTACCCCAATGTGTGGTTAACCAGGGAATAGCTCAACCTGTGGTTAACCCAACCTGGTATTAGTTCAACCTGTGGTTAATCTGGGGTTAACCTAATCTGGGGTTAACCTAATCTAGGGTTAACCCAATCTGGGGTTAACCTAATCTGGGGTTAACCTAATCTTGGGTTAACCTAATCTGGGGTTAACCCAATCTGGGGTTAACCTAATCTGGGGTTAACCTAATCTGGGGTTGTTCTGATGGTGCAGTCACGATCATGTGACAGGTTATTGATGACTGATCCATAGTTTATTAATCAGGAGTGCAGGTGAGTGTGAAGGTGTTCTGATTGGTTGATTGATTGATTGGTTGGTTGATTGATTGGTTGATTGATTGATTGGTTGATTGATTGATTGATTGATTGATTGATTGATTGGTTGGTGACCAGGAGGAGGCTGCCAGTCCTGTGGGCAGCGACAAAGTGGCGGAGGAGGAGGGGGAGGACCTGGAGGACGAGGAGGAGTACGACGAGGAGGAGGAGGAGGAGGGACGCCCCCGCCGAGACCCAGCCCCGACATGGGGGCTTCATCCTGGGAGGCCGGTAAACGGGCCGTCTGCTTCGACCATCAGCCTGTTATCAGTTTTATCAATTGATCAGTCTGTGCTGTTGATTTCGTTTAATGATCGTTTATTGATCAGTCCATCCATCTTATTGATGTCTATCCATCGTATTACGCTATATAGGATCGTCTATCCATTAGTTTATTGATCAGTCATCCATCAGTTTGATCGTCCATCCAGTTTATTGATCTGTATCCATCAGTTTATTGATCAGTCCATCCAGTATTGATCAGCATCCATAGTTTATTGATCAGTCTGTTTAATGATCAGTATCAGTTTATTGATCAGTCTATCATCAGTTTAATGATCAGTTTATTGATCAGTCCATCCATCAGTTTATTGATCAGTCTATCCATCAGTTTATTGATCAGTCTATCCATCAGTATTGATCAGTCCATCCATAAGTTTATTGATCAGTCTATCCATCAGTATTGATCAGTCTATCCATCAGTTTATTGATCAGTGTATCCATCAGTTTATTGATCAGTCCATCCATCAGTATTGATCAGTCCATCCATAAGTTTATTGATCAGTCTATCCATCAGTTTAATGATCAGTCTATCCATCAGTTTATTGATCAGTCCATCCATCAATATTGATCAGTCGGCCATAAGTTTATTGATCAGTCTATCCATCAGTTTATTGATCAGTCTATCCATCAGTTTATTGATCAGTCTACCCATCAGTTTATTGATCAGTCTATCCATCAGTATTGATCAGTCTATCGATCGGTCCATTGGTCCGTCCGACCGTTGATCGCCCTGCTTCCGTTCTTTCCAGACGTTGACGATGAGTACGAGGATGAGGAGGACCAGTGGGAGGAAGGTGCTGAGGACATCCTGGAGAAAGGTGAGGCTCCTCCAGATGTGTGCAGGTGTTCCTGCTTAGGGCTGGGCCACAGGACCGGGTGTTGCATCATCCCGACGGCTGGGCGACGAGGTCGTTCGTCAATGTCTGTGTGACGCCGTCGGGGGTTTCACGGGGGGGGTCACAGAGTGAGGGGGGGTCACGGGGGGCGGAGACTCGACCTGGTCACGTGACCCAGCCCTAACTCTGGTGTCGGGGCGTTGGTGTGTTGGTGGGCTGTTCTTCAGACGACCCCTGTTTGACCTCTGACCTCTCTCTACCCTCTCTCTCCCCCATGCCCGTCCTCTTCAGTTAACGGTAACCCTCCTCACGCTCTCGTGTCGTCATCACGTGTCTGACGCCGCCGCGCGTCGCCGTCCTCCATGTGTGATGCGTCATGTACATCACAGCCCCCCACGCCTCAGAGCGGCGAGCCGAAGCGTCGGTGGCGATGTTGGCGGTGGCGCACGCCGCCGTGGGTAGTCGACTAACGGAGAACTAACGACCAGCTTCCATGTTCACGGTCTAACGTTTGTGTGTCGGTGCTCAACATCGCTGGGGGCGGGGCCGGAGGGGCGGGGCCAGCAGCCACAGACTCACTCAAGGTGGATCGATGTTTGTAGCAGCCGCGTCTACCGATGAGGTCCAGCTGGAGGACCCGGGGGTCGGGTTCCTGCTGAGTCATGGGAGCAGGACCTGGGTCCAGCTCTGGTCCAGGACCAGGACCAGCTCTAGTTCAGGACCTGCTCAGGTCCAGCCCTGTTCCAGGTCCAGGTCCATCCCTGTTCCAGGTCCAGGTCCAGCTGTGGTCCAGGTCCAGGACCAGCTCTAGTTCAGGCCCAGCTCAGGTCCAGCCCTGGTTCGGCTCTGGTCCTGGTCCAGGCCCAGCTCTGGTCCAGGACCAGCTCTGGTCCAGGTCCAGGTCCATCCCTGGTTCAGCTCTGATCTAGGTCCAGGACCAGCTTTAGTTCAGGCCCAGCTCTGGTCCAGGTCCAGGTCCATCCTTGGTCCAGGTCCAGGCCCAGCTCAGGTCCAGGCCTGGTTCGCCTCTGGTCCTGGTCCATCCCTGATCCAGGTCCAGGACCAGCTTTAGTTCGGCCACTCTGGTCCAGGTCCGGTCCCCGGTAGGTCCAGGCCCAGCTCTGGTCCAGGTCCATCCCGGGTCCATCTTGAGGGGTTCTGGAGGTCCTGGCCCCCCCCCCCGTTAACCCTTCTCTTTCTCCACCACGCTCGGCGCCGCTGCCCTGACGACGTGCTCATCTTCATCCTCCTCCTCATCCTCCCATCTCCACTCTCACCTTCTCTCTCGTTACCTCCGCCACGCCCCCCAAGCAGAGGAGGCTGAAGGTGAGTCCCGTCCTCCTCGCGCCCCCCCCTTCCCCGTGGCGTTCGCGGTGATGACATCACTTCCTGTCCCTGCCAGTGTCCAACATCGACCACATGGCGCTGGACGAGGACCACTCTGGGTCCAGGCGGCTGCAGAACCTCTGGAGGTAACGTGTGTGTTCAGCCTCGCTTCGTTGTTGCCGCGGCAACAAACAAACACCGCCGTCTGCTCTTATGCTCCGCATCCCGCCAACAGCTGTGGCGCCGGTGACATCATTTCCTGTTTGACTGAAGATGTTGAGTGTGAAGGATTGAAAACAGACCCTGAAGTGTGTGTGTGTGTGTGGGTGTGGGTGTGTGTGTGTGTGTGTGTGTGTGAGACTGTGTGGGTGTGTGTGTGTGTGTGAGACTGTGTGTGTGTGTGTGTGAGAGAAAGAGAGACTGTGTGTGAGAGGGACTGTGTGTGTGTGTGTGTGAGACTGTGTGAGAGGGACTGTGTGTGTGTGGGTGTGTGTGTGTGAGAGAGAGTGTGTGTGTGTGAGAGTGTGTGTGTGAGTGACAGACTGTGTGTGTGTGTGACTGTGTGGGTGTGTGTGCGAGACTATGTGTGTGCGTGTGTGAGACTGTGTGGGTGTGTGTGCGAGACTATGTGTGTGTGACGATGTGTGTGTGTGTGAGACTGACTGACTGTGTGTGTTACAGGGACTCGAGGGAGGAGGCGTTGGGCGAATACTACATGAGGAAATACGCCAAGTCGTCGGGCGGCGAGCAGTGAGTGTCTAATCATATGATCAGGTTGAGAACACAAACACAACATGGTCACACTCTTCTTCTGTGGTGTGCAGTTTCTCTGGGGGGTCCGAGGAGCTGTCCGACGACATCACCCAGCAGCAGCTGCTTCCTGGGGTCAAGTACGTGAAGGAGCCTCGTCCAATCAGAGGGGGGGGGCGGGGTCAGGTGACCTGAACCTTAACCATTGTGTTTGTCACCCACAGAGACCCCAACCTGTGGACCGTCAAATGTAAGGTGTGTGTCCGTCTCTCACACACACAGACACACACACAGACACACACACAGATACAGACACACTCACACAGATACAGACACACACACAAATACAGACACACACAGATACAGACACACACACACAGATACAAAAACAGATACACGCACAGAGATATACACACACACACACAAACTGACAGATACACACACACAGACTCACACTCTCGTCTTTGCTCAGATCGGGGAGGAGAGGGCAACGGCCATCGCGCTGATGAGGAAGTTCATCGCCTACCAGTTCACTGATACAGTAAGACTTATTATTGGATGTGTGACCGAGCATCTTAGATCATCGTAACCATGGAGACCAGCTGGTCCTTCGGGAGTCTTTGGGCCGGTTTGATGATGTTGGAGCTCTGCTCTGATTGGCTGGTGACCCCTGGCTCCTCCCCCCACAGCCGCTGCAGATCAAGTCGGTGGTGGCGCCCTGACCATGTGAAAGGCTACATCTACGTGGAGGCGTACAAGCAGACGCACGTGAAGTCGGCCATCGAGGGCATCGGCAACCTGCGCATGGGCCTGTGGAACCAGCAGATGGTGCCCATCAAGGAGATGACCGACGTCCTCAAGGTGGTCAAAGGAGGTCACCAACCTGAAGCCCAAGTCCTGGGTCCGCCTCAAGAGGGGCCTGTACAAGGACGACATCGCCCAGGTACGCCGCCGCCCGTGAGGCGCTGCCCCGGGGGGGGGGCGGAGCCTCACGTCAGCCCCCTTCTGCCCAGGTGGACTACGTGGAGCCAAGTCAGAACACCATCTCCCTGAAGATGATCCCGCGGATCGACCTGGACCGGATCAAGGCCAAGATGAGCCTGGTAGGACGCGGCGGCGGGCGAGGCGGCGGCGGAGGTTGAGGCGCTCGTGGCTCGTTTACTCTTGTCTGTCTGCTTGCAGAAAGACTGGTTCGCCAAGAGGAAGAAGTTCAAGAGGCCCGGTCAGAGGCTGTTTGATGCAGAGAAGATCAGGTAGGACCACGGGCGCGGCGCCCTGCTTGTCTGACCACCGTAGCTCCGCCCCCCTCTGATCAGCGGCGTTGGTCATCAGGTCTCTGGGCGGCGAGGTGAGCCACGACGGAGACTTCATGATCTTCGAGGGGAACCGCTACAGCCGCAAAGGCTTCCTGTTCAAGAGCTTCGCCATGTCTGCCGTGGTGAGTGTCGGAGGGGGCGGAGCTCCGGCAGGCCCCGCCCCCCCTCCGCTCACGCCCCCTCGTTTCCCCCTCAGATCACAGATGGCGTGAAGCCCACGCTGTCGGAGCTGGAGAAGTTCGAGGACCAGCCCGAGGGCCTCGACCTGGAGGTCGTCACGGAATCAGGTGACCTCTCGGACGGCGTCCTGGGCGGGGGCGGGGCCGACCCAGACCGCTGACGGCGTGCGCTCCGGGTGCGTGCAGGTAAAGAGCGGGAGCACAACCTGCAGGCGGGCGACAACGTGGAGGTGTGCGAGGGCGAGCTGATCAACCTGCAGGGGAAGATCCTGAGCGTGGACGGGAACAAGATCACCATCATGCCCAAGCACGAGGACCTGAAGGTAGCTGGCCCCGCCTCTGCCCCCGGCCCCGCCCCTGGCCCCGCCCCCTCACCTGTGCGTGTGTTCAGGACCCTCTGGAGTTCCCGGCTCACGAGCTGAGGAAGTACTTCCGGATGGGCGACCACGTGAAGGTGATCGCCGGGCGCTACGAGGGCGACACGGGCCTCATCGTCCGCGTGGAGGAGAACTTCGTCATCCTGTTCTCCGACCTCACCATGCACGAGGTACCTGCCCCTCCCCTCCCCCCCCCCGCCCCGCCCCCAGGGTCTAAACCCCGCCCCCTGCCCCCCCCAGCTGAAGGTGCTGCCCAGAGACCTGCAGCTCTGCTCCGAGACGGCGTCGGGCGTGGACGCAGGCGGGCAGCACGAGTGGGGCGAGCTGGTGCAGCTGGACCCGCAGACGGTCGGCGTCATCGTCCGCCTGGAGAGGGAGACCTTCCAGGTGGGGGGCGGGGCCGGGGGGTGGGGGGGCGGGGCCTGGGAGGCGTGGCGTGACGGCGTGCGTGCCCCAGGTGCTGAACATGCACGGGAAGGTGCTGACGGTGCGCCACCAGGCCGTCAACCGCAGGAAGGACAACCGCTTCGCCGTGGCGCTGGACTCTGAGCAGAACAACATCCACGTCAAGGACATCGTCAAGGTCATCGACGGGCCGCACTCGGTAAGGGCTGCCCCCTCCCCTTCGGCCTCGGAGCCGCCTCCTGTCTAAGCCCCGCCCCCTTCCCCCAGGGCCGCGAGGGCGAGATCCGCCACCTGTTCCGAGGCTTCGCCTTCCTGCACTGCAAGAAGCTGGTGGAGAACGGCGGCATGTTCGTGTGCAAGACGCGCCACCTGGTGCTGGCGGGCGGGTCCAAGGTGGGTGGCGAGGGCAAGGGGGCGAGGGGGGCGGGGCCGGCGTGTAACCGCGCGTGTGCTGTCCTCCAGCCCAGGGACGTGACCAACTTCACCGTGGGGGGCTTCGCGCCCATGAGCCCTCGCATCAGCAGCCCCATGCACCACGGCGGCGGAGGTGGGGCCCGCCGGTGGGGGGGGGGGCGTGGCGGCGGCGCTGACGTGTCCGGGCTTCTCCTGCAGGCGCTCCTCAGAGAGGCGGGGGCGGAGGGGGCATGTGGCGGGGGCGGGGACGGCGGGACAACGAGCTGATCGGGCAGACGGTCCGCATCTCCCAGGGCCCCTACAAAGGTCAGAGGTCACCTCACCCCCCGACCCCCCCTCAGACCCCCCCTAACCCCACGTGTGTCCCAGGTTACATCGGCGTGGTGAAGGACGCCACGGAGTCGACGGCCCGCGTGGAGCTGCACTCCACCTGCCAGACCATCTCGGTGGACCGCCAGCGGCTGACCACCATGTGGGTCCTCCCCCCCTCACCCCCCTCACCCCCCTCACCCCTCACCCCCCCCTCACCCCTCACCCCCCCCTCACCCACCCTCACCCCTCACCCCCCTCCCCCCCCTAACGCTGCGTGCTTCTGTGCAGGGGGGCCAAGAGGCACAGCGGGATGACCTCCGCCCACAGCCGCACCCCCATGTACGGCTCCCAGACCCCCATGTACGGCACCGGCTCCAGGACCCCCATGTACGGGTCGCAGACGCCGCTGCACGATGGTGAGTGGGCGTGGTCGTTGCCCACAACCCTCGGGGGGCGGAGCCTGTTCTCATTAACACCTCAAACTGTTACAGCTGGAAGTCGCACGCCTCATTACGGCTCTCAGACCCCGCTGCATGATGGGAGCAGGACGCCGGGTCAGAGTGGAGCCTGGGACCCCAGCAACCCCAACACACCCTCCAGGTACACACACACACACACCCCTCCAGGTACACACACACACACACACCCTCCAGGTACACACACACACACACACCCTCCAGGTACACACACACACACACACCCTCCAGGTACACACACACACACACACACCCTCCAGGTCACACACACACACACACCCTCCAGGTACACACACACACACACACCCTCCAGGTACACACACACACACACACCCTCCAGGTACACACACACCCTCCAGGTACACACACACACACACACCCTCCAGCTACATACACACATCCTCCAGGTACACACACAGACACACACATCCTCCAGGTACACACACACACCATCCAGATACACACACACTCACACACCCTCCAGCTACATACACACATCCTCCAGGTACACATACACTCACACCCTCCAGGTACACACACACACCCTCCAGCTACATACACACATCCTCCAGGTACACACACAGACACACACATCCTCCAGGTACACACACTCACACCCTCCAGGTATACACACACATCCTCCAGGTACACACACACACCATCCAGGTACACACACACTCACACACCCTCCAGGTAGACACACACACATCCTCCAGGTATAAACACTCACACCCTTGAACCTCAAGGTCAGAACTGGGTTTAGGGTAGGTCAGGGGTCAGGTAGGATGTGAATTACATCATGTCTATGAAGGTCGTCCCAAGAACCCTAAACCAGGTCTGGACCCTCCATCATCCTTTGAGGACCTCCAGGATGTCCTCCCTCTGATAGGACGATGCAGGTGCACTCGGGTTTGAACGTGTGCTTCACGCCCTCAGAAACGAGGAGGAGTACGACTTCGGCTACGACGACGAGCCCTCCCCCTCGCCTCAGGGCTACGGAGGGACGCCCAACCCTCAGACCCCGGGGTACCCGGAGGTCCCGTCGCCACAGGTCAACCCTCAGTACAACCCCCAGACCCCTGGGACACCCGCCATGTGAGCACCAACACACACACACACACACACACACACACACACCTCCAGGGAGGTACCAGGCTGACGTCTGTGTGTGTGTGTGTATCTGTCTGTGTATGTGTGTGTATCTGTGTGTGTGTGTGTATGTATCTGTGTGTATCTGTCTGTGTGTGTTCGTGTGTGTGTGTTCGTGTGTCTGTGTGTGTGTGTGTTCGTGTGTCTGTGTGTGTATCTGTGTCTGTGTGTATCTGTCCGTGTGTGTGTATCTGTGTATCTGTCTGTGTTTGTGTATCTGTGTGTGTTCGTGTGTGTGTATCTATGTGTGTGTGTATCTGTCTGTGTGTGTGTGTTCGTGTGTGTGTGTGCAGGTACAACACGGAGCAGTACTCCCCCTACGCCGCCCCCTCCCCTCAGGGCTCGTACCAGCCCAGCCCCAGTCCCCAGAGCTACCACCAGGTGGCGCCCTCGCCCGTCGGCTACCAGAACACACACTCTCCGGCCAGCTACCATCCCACGCCGTCTCCCATGGCCTACCAGGTAGGTCTGCCCCCCCCCGCCCTCCCTCCCTCCACGTGTGTCCCCTATCGATGGCTGATCAGGGTCTGATGCCTGTGAGCCGATAAGTGATCAATGAATGAGGAGTTGGAGCTCCGGTGGGGCTCTGGCGCCGCCCGGTGGGGCCCTGGCGCCCCCCGGTGGTCGCGGTAAGAACTGCTCTTGTGATCCAGGCGAGCCCGAGCCCCAGCCCGGTGGGCTACAGCCCCATGACCCCGGGGCGCCCTTCCCCCGGGGGGTACAACCCCCACACCCCGGGCTCCAACATCGAGCAGGGCAGCAGCGACTGGGTCACCACCGACATCCTGGTCCGGGTCAAGGACTCCTTCATGGACCTGATGGGGCAGATCGGGGTCATCCGGAGCGTCACGGTAGGCCCGGGGGGGCGGGGCTAGGCCCGAGGGGGCGGGGCTTACACTCTGATCTGTTCAGGGCGGGATGTGTTCCGTCTTCATGCAAGAGACGGAGAAGGTGGTCAGCATCAGCTCGGACCACCTGGAGCCCGTCACGCCCACCAAGAACAACAAGGTGAGGTCACCTGGGGGGGGGCGGGGCCGGGGGCGGGGCCGAACGCTAACGAGGTGTCGTGGGAGCAGGTGAAGGTGATCATGGGCGAGGACCGGGAGGCCACGGGGATCCTGCTGAGCATCGACGGGGACGACGGCATCGTGCGCATGGAGCTGGACGACCAGCTGAAGATCCTGAACCTGCGCTTCCTGGGACGCCTGGACCACTGAGGGGGCGGGGCCAGGGGCGGGGCGGGGCCGAGGGGCGGGGCCTCGGCGGGTCGTCCTTGTGTTTTTCTGTTGTTTTTAGTTTCCGGCTGTTGAATATTTGTTTTTTCCAGACGAACGCGTCAATAAACATCAAACACTCGTTCACGCCGCTATTTTAATGAGATCAAAGGGATCAAAGACGGCCCAGCGCGTCGCCGTGAGGGGGGGGTTGGAGGCGGGGCTCCCCGTGGTCGTCAGCCGCAGGGCCGCTCCGGGCGCTCGTGGTCGATGGGGAGGTAGAAGAACGGGGCGTGGGGGGGGCAGGGGTGGCCGGGGGAGGAGCTCAGGTCGGACACGCCGCCGCCATCGGAGCCGCAGCCGAGCGTCAGGTTCCGGGACAACGGGATCTTGATCTGAAACCACACCTCCCTGTCCTGAGAGGGCGGGGCCAGGTGAGCGACATCAAAGGGTTCAAGGGGGAGGAACCAGGTGAGTAACATCAAAGGGGTGGAGCCAGGTGAGCGACATCAAAGGGTTAAGGGTCGGGCTCACCTGTCTGTCTTTGATGCACTGGATCTCGTGGATGTCGCCCACGTGGGGGACCAGAACCTGCCGCACCTCCGACACCTGGACAGGAACAGGAAGTCCCGACGCTGGCTGCACGTAAGCCCCGCCCACCTGTCTACGTCACCGCCCTTACCTTGTAGGTTCGATTACAGGATGGAGTGATGCCGCCGTCCTCCAGCAGCCTGACACACACACACACACACACCTGGAGATCTACCTCTATGACGCGAGTGTGTGTGTGTGTGTGTGTGTGTGAGTGTGTGTGTGTGTGTGTGTGTGTGAGTGTGTGTGAGTGTGTGTGAGTGTGTGTTCTCACCTGTCGATGTTAAACTGTCGTCGAAGCTTCAGGCTGAGCTGAAAGTACCTCAGAGGTGAGTTGATTCCTTCCGCACACGCCGCGCACGTGCCGTGTTTCTGCCACTCGTTCTTCCTGTCGTCACACACACACACACACGTTGACATCCTGACGTCATCATAATGATTTTAGCCGCAACAAAACCTGAGCTCGTGCCGGTGTGTGTGAGTTTGGGTCTACTTTCCGGGGCGGACGGATCCGCCAGGTGTCGTACCAGAAGTGGAAGCTGGAGTTCTGGCTCAGCAGCGACGGCCAATGGACGGTCAGCTCCGCCTCCAGCTCCTGGGAGGACACGCCCACCGGTCAGCCGCGACGTCACCGCCCCCCCATCAGCGGCCGTGACGTCACGGCCGACTCACCTGGAGGTCTGAGGGGAACACGGGCCAGCAGCCGCAGCACCTCCACCCCCGCACGGGCCTGCAACGGGACGGCGTCAGGTGGGATGAAGCCCCGCCCCCCCGGTGACGTCGGCGGGTCAGGTGACCCTCGGGTGTTACCAGAGGCCGTGGATGGTCCAGTTGGTGACCTTCTGAGGGACCTGGCAGACCAGGTCGGGGTCCAGGGACTGCAGGGAGAACGGGTGCGGTGGGTGAGGGGCCTGGGGGGCGGGGCGACGGGCCGGGGGGCGGGGCTCACCTGGCAGAAGGCGCCGGGCCACTGCAGCGTGAACAGGACGCACCTCCAGGAGCAGGACGCCTCCACGCCGCCGCCGCCGCCGCCGGGAGCAGCAGCATCAGCAGCAGCGCAGGGCGCACGGGCGTCGCCATGGCAACCACACCTGCACCCTCACAGGGTCGGGGTTCCAACAGGTAACAGGCACAGGACTTTCAAAATAAAACTCACCCCCCCCGGGGAGACGCGGGTGCGAGGCGGAGGAGGCGAGCGGCGGCCGAGCTGCTGGGGCGACGGCGACTCCGGCGACAGTCGGGCTCCTTCTGATGCGCTCAGGACGAGAACAGGAAGTGAGAGCGAGAATGTGACGCACCTGGCAGGTGTCGCCCTCATCACTTCCTGTTTGGGCCTGAAGTTCTGCACCCACTTCCTGCTTTACTGATTCAGGCCCAAATCCTGGTAACACACACACAGAAAACACACACACAGGTAACACACACAGGTGACACACACAGAAAACACACACACAGGTAACACACACAGAAAACACACACACAGGTAACACACAAAAACACACACAGGTGACACACACACACATATGTGTAAACACACAAAAAACACATACAGGTAACATACACAGAAAACACACACAGGTGAAACACAAACACAGTAAACACACACATAGGTAAACCCACAGAAAACACATACAAGTGACACACAGAACATACACAGAAAACACATAGAAAACACACACAATGGTGACACACAGAAAACACACACGTGCACACACATAGGTAAACACACAGAAAACACACACACGGGTAACACACAGAAAACATACACAGGTGACACACAAAAAACACACACAGGTGACACACATACAGGTAACACACACACAGATGAGTTTACAACAATAAAAGCATGAAGTCGTTGTGACTTTCTGTCTCTTTAAATCAGAGCTGAAGTTTGACCTCATGATCAGAACATGATACTTGTCCTCCCTGTCCTGAGAGCAGGTCAACACACACACACACACACACACACACTCACACACACAAATACTGAGGCACTCACACACGCGCGCATGCTCAAACACACTCACGCTCTCTCACACTTTAACACTTTCTCACTCACGCACGTACACTCACATACACACACAAGTACTCTCACACGCACATGCGCTCACACACACACACACCTCACACACACACACCCCGTCACACACACACCCTCACACACTCTCCCTCAGACGCTCTGGTGACGGTCAACATGAATCATCTTCTGGTAACTCTTGACTTTTATTTTCTTTAATCCTGAACGTGTGAATCTGCTGATCGGTTATTGATTAACCTCTCGATCAGTTCGGGTCGAGGACAGCGGACCGACGCCTCGGGTGAACTCGAATGCAAACCTCGACGTTCAGTTAGAGCTGGTGTTTGTCGACCTCTGACCTTTACGTAGGGTCACATGACCTCCTGCAGGTTAAGCTCAGACACAACACTTTCACTTTTCCTCAATCACACACTCAAATACACACACTCACATACACACGTACACACTCACATACACACTCACATTCACACGTACACACTCACAAGTTTTTTTTTCAAAATAAAAGCATATGAGACACTTTTCCTGGTCTTTTAATTCAGGACGCGTCCACAAAAGATTCTTGATTTAAAAATGTACAATTCTTGATGAACTTGGAGGTTATTAAACCTTCAGACTGAAACAGGTGTAATCTAAAAAACAGAAACGGAGAGTCTCGCTTCTCTTTTTCCAGCGTTGTGGTCACATGACCCGTTGTGTTTTTCACCTCCGGCTGCTTCGTTGGCCTCGGTTGGAGGACTTACGCCGCCACGGCTGCTCTCAGCGTTCCCTCGCTGGAGGTCGAGTCACGACGGTGTGTGGCGCTGATGTTCGCTGGTGTCTTTGTGCCTCCAGAAAGGTTCAGTTCTGCTGCGCAGGACCTTCAGCAGTTCTGCCGGCCGGCTGAGGAACAAAGTCCCCGAGGCCCAGAAACTGTTCCAGGTAACGGACCTGTTGACCTGGTGTGACCCTGACCCTGACCCCGACCCCGACCCTGACCCTGACCCAGTATGACCAGTGACGGGCTCCCAGTCTCACACCTCCTCTGGTTACAGGAGGACAACGGCCTCCCGGTCCACATCAAAGGAGGAACGAGCGACGTGCTGCTGTACCGCGTAACCATGACGATAACGGCTGTAGGTGAGAGGAGCTCAGTCAGAGGAGGGGGTGTGGCCTAGACAACAACAACAATGACAACAACAGTAACTTTGAAAGTTTTAAGTTTGTCTACCAGGTGAAGCCTGTTTAAGGGTGTCTCGGGGGTCAGAGGTCAAAGGTCAGGCCTAGGCTACAGCCTTAAGCTCCTCCCTTCCTGCAGGAACGTGCTACTCGCTCTACTGGCTGCTGGTCGCCGCCATGCCGCGGAAGAACGCTTAGAGACGACACCCGGAGGAGACGCTGACGTCTGCTGTGGACGACCTTTAACCTCGTGATCATCTGAACAAATAAAGTGATTTTAACTGAATTAAATTTGGAGTCTTTTGTTTTTAATGTTCGATGTCAAAAAGTGAAGCTACAGCAGCGTTTAGATGTGATAGTGTCGATAACCTCCCAGAGCCTGACCCCAACACACCTCAATGTCTAATGATGTCATATTTAATCTATAGGTTTATATTTATTTAATCTATAGGTATATTTAGTTTCATATACCTAAATGGTTACAACCCCTCAGTATGATTCACCATCTCTGGCCATAATCACTTATATACACCCTTAACCCGGGAGGGGGGTCTTTTACCAGCTAACCCTAATTCAACTCTTAACTCAACACTAACCCTAACTCAACCCTTTAACTCTTGTTTTTCCCTCGGAGCTGGCCTTCGCCTTCCCTCTGAGCTTACAGACCGGCTCGGTGTCGTTTATTCATGAATAAAATATGCTTTTGTAGCTTTATTTTGACTCTTTGTTTAGATTTTACGGTAGTAGTTAGCTCGCTGGCTAGCCCCGTTCACTTTACTACAGCTCCCATAATGCTTTGCATCCAGCGACGCACCTTCCGTTTGGGTCACGTGCTCACGCCAGAATTTAAAATTGGAACTTTACTTTTATAAAAAGCTTTATAACGAACGAAAGAGCTGAAGGCTTTGTTCCTTCCCTCTTTCCTTTGAAGTTGCTTCAGCATTATGTCAAATACGTTTTTATTTGGCAAAAATAAAACTTAGACGGGACACGACGGACCTGAATCGATCGGATCAATCGTTGATCGATTTAATCAGGCCGCACATACACACACAAGTAACACACACAGGTAACACACACCGGTAACACACACACATAAACACACTCACACAGACACAAACACACACATAAACACTCACACACACACTCACTCACACACATAAACACTCACATACACACATAAACGCTCACACACAAACACACATAAACACTCACACTCACACACACACTCAGACACAAACACACTCACACTCACTCACACACAGACACACTCACTCACTCACTCACACACACACTCACACACACAGACACAAACACACTCACTCACTCACACTCACAGACACAACACACTCACACTCACTCACACACAGACACACTCACTCACTCACACACACACTCACACACACAGACACAAACACACTCACTCACTCACACACACACAGACACAAACACACACACCTCTTTTGTCCTGTTATCAGCACTCCGCAGACAAAACAGCCGCATAAACAAAACAAACATCTTTTCTCAACATTCCAAATCGAGTCAGAATTTTCTGGTTCTTCTGAATTTCCTCTAAAATAAACTAAAGACGCAAGAAGAGAACGTCATGAACAGGAGCTCCACAGCTGGGCCAGGGTCCCCCAAAGGGCTGGTCCAGCTGTGGAGACGTCCTGCAGCCTCCCGGACCTCTAGAGGGGACCTGGAGACCCCTGGGGGGACCTGGAGACCTCTAGGGGGGACCTGGAGACCCCTGGGGGGAACCTGGAGACCCCTGGGGGGGACCCGGAGACCCCTGGGGGGAACCTGGAGACCTCTGAGGGGGACCTGGAGACCTCTGGGGGGGACCTGGAGACCCCTGGGGGGGAACCTGGAGACCTCTGGGGGGGACCTGGAGACCCCTGGGGGGGACCTGGAGACCCCTGGTCTGGTGGGCCCCAACGACCCCTCTGCTCCACCTGGTCTGCCTCGGAGGATCTCCTGATGCCCCCCCTCGGTCCCTCTGGTCGTCCTGTTGTTGGTGTCTGGGCGACCCCCCCCGAACCGTCGTCATGGCAACAGTAGGCTGTCGGCCCGCTGACACCGTGAGACGCTCGTCCCTCCAGAACTGCCGATGTTCTGATCCACGAATCAGAGTCGGCGTGTTCACGCGTCCTTCGCCGACGTTTGAATCGAAGGTCATCTGACCCGACGCCCCCGATCAGAGCGACACCAACGGTGGCCCGGCGGGGTCGTCTCTCTTGGGCCCGGCGCTGCTCTCCCTGCGTCCATCAGCCTTGGGTCCGATAATCCCCAGATGCTGTGATATCCCCAGATTAACCACTCACGTTTTTATTAACGGTACCGTTGTGTCAGAGAGGAATTACAAACGTGTTTATCGGAGATTTGTTCGTTAAAGTCACTGATCTCTGATTAGTCTGAATTCATCTGTGGCAGATCCATCGGGACCGGACCATCGGCACTCCTCAGGGAGAGGCCGGAACAACGGAACAACACCAGAACATCAACAGAACACCAGAACAACAGAACAACAACAGAACAACAATAGAACACCAGAACAACAGCAGAACAACACCAGAACACCAGAACAAACGAACAACAGCAAAACAACACCAGAACATCAACAGAACACCAGAACAACAGCAGAACGCCGGAACAACAGCAGAACAACCGAACAACACCAGAACAACACCAGAACAACCGAACAACACCAGAACAACCGAACAACACCAGAACAACACCAGAACAACCGAACAACACCAGAACAACACCAGAACAACCGAACAACACCAGAACAACCGAACAACACCAGAACAACACCAGAACAACCGAACAACACCAGAACAACCGAACAACACCAGAACAACATAATAACATTAGAACACCAGAACTCGGGCCCGAACGTCCCGTTTTTGTTTTAAGTGTCGACAGAAGACAGAAGTGTTGGACCGACGGTCCGGTGTTGGAGGACGACGACCAGAATCAGAACAAGACGAGTCTTTATTCTTTGGTCTTTGTTTGAAACGTTGAACTCAGTGTTCACAACCCAAACGCCTGATGAAGGTCCAAAGACCAAACTGTGTTTATTTCATCTGGATCTCAACAGCGTCAGATTGAGTCTTACGCTGTGAGCTAAATAACGTTCGCACAATAACACAAAAACAGCTAAAAACAGTCCAGGAAAAACTTGTAGAAAGAGGATTTGTCCAATGTGTCGTCTGGCATCGTGCAAAGAGGAGGTTATTAGGGCTGATCATACTTTCCATATTAAATCTATGTGAAAAGCCCCTAATGCGATCCATCTGGTGCTGCTCAACGTGCTTGTTCTTGTTACCAGAATGAGTGATTAAGAGGTAACCCTCTTATCTGATTACATCAACTACACATCAAATCATCGCCAAGAAGGTAGAGTGTTATTAAAAAAGGAGAGTGATGGTCAAACATGTTTTTCGGAAAGGGCAGAAAAAAACCAAAATATAATCGGGCCGGTCAGTTCCGTGTGTGAGCGGGGGGGCGCCAGAGAGCAGAGACACTGGGACGCTACCGCTTTAGAGCCACGAAGAAGAAGGGCCCGATGCTAAGAGCTAGCTTCGAGATCAGGTGAGGAGGAAGATGATGACCTTTGACCCCCTTAAACCCTGACCTTTGACCCCTGAGAGCGTGAGTGTGAGAGTGTGTCTCTCTGTGTGTGCTTCTCTCTCTGTGTCTGTCTGTGTGTGTCTGTGTGTGTCTGTGTGTGTGTTTGTCTCTGTGTGTGTGTGTTTGTGTGTGTTCTCTGTGTGTTTGTGTCTCTGTCTGTTTGTGTCTGTGTGTTTGTGTGTTCTGTGTGTTTGTGTCTCTCTCTGTATCTCTGTGTGTCTGTTTGTGTGTGTGTTTGTGTCTCTCTCTGTGTCTCTGTGTTTATGTGTGTGTTTAATCCCTCAGTCGTTGGTTTCAGCCTTTATCAGCTTTAAATGAAGCTCCTTTGATCACGACACACTCAAATCCGTCCTCGTCTAAATAATCCAGGATCCTCAGATGATCCTCCGTCACGTTAATCTGATCACGATCAATCTGGTCCCGATCAGATTGATCACCGATCCACCAGCTGTTCCCTCTGATCGGGGCCTTTGAGAAGCTTCCTGTGTCGACATTCAACTTGTTGGAGCGGCTTTGATCTCCTTTGATGTCCTCTTTGATGCCCTCTTTGATCTCCTTTGATGCCCTCTTTGATCTCCTTTGATGCCCTCTTTGATCTCCGTTGATGTCCTCTTTGATGCCCTCTTTGATCTCCTTTGATGCCCTCTTTGATCTCCTTTGATGCCCTCTTTGATCTCCTTTGATGTCCTCTTTGATGCCCTCTTTGATCTCCTTTGATGCCCTCTTTGATCTCCTTTGATGCCCTCTTTGATCTCCGTTGATGTCCTCTTTGATCTCCTTTGATGCCCTCTTTGATCTCCTTTGATGTCCTCTTTGATCTCCTTTGATGCCCTCTTTGATCTCCTTTGATGTCCTCTTTGATGTCCTCTTTGATCTCAGGTGTCCTCTCTCGTCCCCCTGGCGTCTCCGTCCTCCGTCATGGCGAGTAGACGGGCGGTGAAGGCCGTCCTCATCGACCTGAGCGGAACTCTTCATGTGGGGGACACCGCCGTCCCCGGAGCCCAGGACGCCGTCCTCAGGTAGACCATCCCCCTCCCCAGGCTCCTCCCCCTGCTCCTCCTCGCCCTCCCCCCTCCTCACACCTTCCTCCCCCTCCCTCACACCCTCCTCCCCCTCCCCCTCCTCACACCCTCCTCCCCCTCCTCACACCCTCCTCCCCTTCCTCCCCCTCCTCACACCCTCCTCCCCCTCCTCACACCTTCCTCCCCCCCTCCTCCCCCTCCTCACACCCTCCTCCCCCCTCCTCCCCAGACTACGGCGGGCGGGCGTCGCTCTCAAGTTCGTGACCAACACGACCAAAGAGGGCGGCAGAGACTTGGCTGAGCGTCTGCGGCGCCTCGACTCCGACGTCCAGGTACGACCGCCCGATGTCGACCGCACAATGTCTCCAGAAGGTCCAGCTGGTCTTCTGATGTGGGCGTGGCCCAGCAGGGGGCGCCGCTGCTCGCACCTTGGGTGGGAGCTTTGATGTGCTTTGATCTGAGCTTTGATGTGCTTTGAACTGAGCTTTGATCTGAGCTTTGATGTGCTTTGAACTGAGCTTTGATGTGCTTTGAACTGAGCTTTGATCTGAGCTTTGATGTGCTTTGAACTGAGCTTTGATGTGCTTTGAATTGAGCTTTGAACTGAGCTTTGATGTGCTTTGAACTGAGCTTTGATGTGCTTTGATGTCTGAACGGCGCCGTAGGAGGGGGAGATCTTCACGTCCCTGAGCGCCGCCAGGAGGCTGGTGGAGTCGGGAAGGCCAGCGGCCGCTGCTGCTGCTGCAGGAGAGCGCGCTGGAGGACTTCAGCGGTGGGTTCAGCCCCGCCCCCAACCAGGCCTGACCCTGACCTCTGACCCCTGACCTCTCTGTTTTGAAGGCGTCGACACGTCGGAGCCAAACGCCGTGGTCGTCGGGCTCGCTCCGGATCGCCTCGACTACCGGACGCTCAACGAGGCCTTCAGGTGACTCCGCCCCCTCAGGCCCCGCCCCTCAGCCCCCCTCAGGCCCCGCCCCCTCAGCCTCTGCACGCTCCGTGTCTCCAGGCTGGTTGTGGGCGGAGCCGCGCTCGTGGCCGTCCACAAGGGCCGCTACTACCGGCGTGAGGACGGGCTGGCCCTCGGCCCCGGGCCCTTCATCGCCGCCCTGGAGTTCGCCGCCGGCCGCGACGCCGTCGTGGCGGGGAAGCCGGAGAAGAACTTCTTCTGCCAGGTGGGGCGGCGTGGGGGGCGGGGCTGCCAGGCGTCCGGGTCTGGAGCTTCTGTGTCTGCGCAGGCGCTGGCCCAACTGGGCGTCGGCCCCGACGAAGCCGTGATGATCGGAGACGTAAGGGCGACGGCGAGCGCGGCGGCCGCGGCCCAGGCGGCGCCCCGCTCACCCCGCCTCCCGTTTGTCGCCGCAGGACGTCAGGGACGACGTGGGCGGGGCTCAGGACGCGGGGATGCTGGGGATCCTGGTCAGGACCGGTAAGAACCGGGGCGGGCTGGGGGGGCGTGGCCTGACCTCCCCGCGGGGGCGGGGCCTCACCTGGTGGTCGTGACCCCGTCAGGTAAATACAGGAGCGGAGACGAGGACAAGATTGACCCCGCCCCTCACCTGACCTGCAGCAGCTTCACTGAGGCGGTGGACCACCTGCTGGGGGAGGGGCTGCTGCTGCGGGGCTGAGGGGGGCACGCGCGTGTGTGTGTGTGTGTGTGTGTGTGTGTGTCTGTGTATCTTTATGTGTGTGTCTCTGTGAGTGTGTATCTGTATGTGTTTGTGTAGCTGTCTCTGTGTGTTGTGTCTGTGTGTGTGTATACCTGTCTGTGTGTGTGTGTATCTGTATGTGTTTGTGTACCTCTCTGTGTGTGTGTACCTGTCTCTGTGTGTGTACGTGTGTGTGTGTGTGTGTGTGTGTGTGTGTGTGTGTGTCCCCTACGAGGACGCTGCAGCCTGGTGCTGACTCTCCCAGGCCTCGTGTTTGTCCATCAGGCCGCTGCAGGACGGTCTGGAGCGTGACATCACCTCCAGGAAGTCGGCGGTCGTCACGGGCTCCAGCTGCACCGCTGCTGCCTCGGCGTTTCCTGTCGGGCGACAGAAGGTGACCCACCGACTCACCGCCCGCCCCCGGCCCACGTGGGCGTTGAGACTCCAGCAGGTGGAGGACCTTGCGCAGGGACCTCGTGGCGGCCTCCTCACAGACCACGTGAGGTCAGAGCCTGAGTAGCCATCCAGCTCCTATCAGGGAGACACACCTGGGCCAGCTGATGAAGGTGGTGGTGCTCTGGACCTGGGCCAGCTGATGAAGGTGCTGCTGATGAAGGTGGTGGTGCTCTGGACCTGGGCCAGCACCTGCTAGTCCAGCCCCGTGGTCAGCTCCAGCCCCCCGGTGCAGCTGCGGGGGGGCAGCCAGTGAGAAGGTCGTGGAGCAGCGCACTGTAGGCGCAGGAGGACCCCCACCAGATCCTCTGGTCCAGCCTCCATCAGTCAGGGCCTGGTCCAGCTCCCTGGGGGGGCACAGCAGGCTTGTGGCTGCGCGGTTCTGGTTCTCGCTGATGTAGGAACACCGTGGTTCGTGTGACTAGGGGAGGCTGACTGGTCCTGCTGGTACCAGTACAGGATGCTCTCCGCACCGGTGAATCAAACTACACTTTGATAGTTTGTAAACTAAACATAAATAAATAAATAAACAAACAAACAAACAACTACTACCTTGATGGTTCCTTGACTACGCTGGTCCCTGCTCTAGCATCAGACGTATTATACATCACAGGCTGCTAAACGTAGTAGCATGAATGATAGCTTCATAGAATATGTGTGTTGGAGGTGTAGCCTCAGAGCCAGGTCTACTACTACGACCATGATCTACTGATCTACAACTACTACTGGCTAACCTGGCTATGAACGACCTACAGACACACTGAGCCAGTAGTGACTAGGCCTCAGAGCTGAAGGTTGTGGACATCGTGGTCGTATGAGGATACAGTGGACACTTCACCACAAGTAAAAATGTTTGATTCTCCACACATCTAACCATAAACTTATGGTAGCTGCACTGCACTCTACTCTACCTACACCTCATAGTTGGTCCTGTTTCTGGGTACACTTCATCTTTCAGCATGATGCTGCAGGTCAGGAGAACGCCTCCAGGACTTGAATGTCATCAGTCATAGTCCAGTCAGTAATAATCTTCACAAGATTGTTAACAAGATTAATACGTCCATCTGGGGGGGTCTGTCTTCACCCCCCCTCTGTCCAGGTGTCCTGGCTCCCCCTCGCCGTAGCATCACACATCAGACTGGATGTACCAGAACCAGACCAGGATTTGAACCCTCAACCTTCAAACCAACGTCCCTGGTCTTAACCCTTCACCTATCCAGCCGACAGAGACGGTGGTGTTGGAGGTGTGACTCATCCCCTGCAGGAGGGGTGTGTGTGTGTGTGTGTGTGCATTTGTCACCTGTAGCTCTGTGCATATGGTAAAAGCTGTGTGTCCCTGTCCATCTGTCCATCTGTATGTGCCACATTATGCCATGTATGGATTTAGTCAGTGTAACAGACTGCCCTGACCTCCTGCTCTTCCTCGTTAAAGGAGACACATTTGGAATTGAACCTGAAATACCAGCAGGTCCAGCGGCACACACACACACACACACACACACACACACACACACACACACACCTTAATGGGATAGACGACCGCCTCTTTGACTAATTGCTTGGCGTCCTCCAGGCCGATGATGTCGTCCCACTGCACACTCAGGTTATCCGTATAGATGTCCTGTGGGGGACAGAGTGTGTGTGTTTGTGGGGTGGAACACACACACTCTGATTGGGTTTTGTTTGCGTGTGTGAGATAAAAGAACAGGTCCAGAAGCTGGAGAAGGTGAAGAAGGTGGTCAATCGTTACAGCTCACACACACACACACACACACACACACACACACACACACACACACACACACACACACACACACACACACACACACACACCAGGTCCCAGCAGGTGCTCATAAATGAGGACGAGGAGGCTCTTCTTCCTCATCTCAGCCTTCAACTCGACCTGTGGAGCAGCAGGAAAGAGCTGTTCAACCCCGCTGCGGGGCTTTGTCCATGAGACACGCGAGATGAGAGCCACAGATGTTCATCTGGTGTTTAGTGAAGATCGAGGAAGGACCTGAGGACCTCTGGAGCTGCACTCCCCCTGGTCCCGCTAGGGGGCGACAAAGCGCCTCCAGCGGCGTCGCTAGGCAACAGAGGACGCCGAGGCTAAGGCGGCTAACGGCTCAAGTTGGTAAAAACACACAAATGTCGGGTTTGTTGACCTTGAACGTCGACCTGAGCCGCACAGGTGAGCTCACAGGTGAGCTCGGGCTCGTGAGACGCGGCTCACGGTCGCGTTTTTAAAGCTCTCACCAAACACAACGAGCGCCTCGTTAAAGTCAGAGAACAGGAATAAAAACTCACCGCCTCTCGAACCTGATGCGAAACTTTCATACTTTGATAAGAAAACTCCATTTCGTGTGATAAACACGTTATTTTGGTTTAAGTCGGTTTCTGCTGCTCTGACCGAGGTCGAACCGTCCCGCCTGTCCCCTCCCGGCCGCCGTAGCTGCAGGAAACAGGAAGACCTCCAAAAGTCGTTTTTATTTTTGATATTCTCATTATTTTAAAAAAAAACAAACACAACTGTATCATAAAACAAGAAAAATACATTAAAAAAATGTAAAAAATGCTGAATAAAAATTGATCACATTGTCGTGTTGTCATGAATCAACTGTATTTCAGACTTAAACTAATTTAACCCTTAAAACTATAAACACGTTTATTTCTTCACATCTCAGCCTCTAACTCAATTTAAACTGACTTTGTGAACCTCGATGATGGAGATGTGATACTGATTAAGGCTCCTCCACACATGTGATTCACCATCATCATCACCACCATCATCATCTTCATCACCATCACCATCATCATCACCATCACCACCATCATCATCATCACCATCATCATCATCATCATCACCATCACAATCACCATCATCACCATCATCATCATCATCATCATCATCATCATCACCATCATCACCATCACAATCACCATCATCACCATCATCATCATCATCATCACCATCATCATCATCATCATCATCACCATCATCATCATCATCATCACCATCACCATCATCACCATCATCATCTTCATCACCATCACCATCATCATCATCATCATCATCATCACCATCATCACCACCATCATCATCATCACCATCATCATCATCATCATCATCATCATCATCACCATCATCACCACCATCATCATCATCATCACCATCATCACCACCATCATCATCATCATCACCATCATCATCATCACCACCATCATCATCATCACCATCACCATCATCACCATCATCACCATCATCACCACCATCATCATCTTCATCACCATCATCATCATCATCATCATCATCACCATCATCATCACCATCATCACCATCATCATCATCATCATCATCATCACCACCATCATCATCATCATCATCACCATCATCATCATCATCATCACCATCATCACCATCATCATCATCATCACCATCACCATCATCACCATCATCACCATCATCATCATCATCATCATCATCACCATCATCACCACCATCATCATCTTCATCACCATCACCACCATCATCATCATCATCATCATCATCATCATCACCATCATCACCATCACCATCATCACCATCATCACCATCACCATCATCATCACCATCATCATCATCACCATCATCATCATCCATCATCACCATCATCATCACCATCATCATATCATCATCATCATCATCATCATCATCATCATCATCATCATCATCACCATCATCATCATCATCATCATCACCATCACCATCATCACCATCATCACCATCATCACATCATCATCATCATCATCACCATCATCCACCATCATCATCATCATCACCATCATCATCATCATCATCATCACCATCACCATCATCACCATCATCACCACCATCATCATCTTCATCACCATCATCATCATCATCATCATCATCACCATCATCATCATCATCACCATCATCACCATCATCATCATCACCATCATCACCATCATCACCATCATCATATCCATCACCATCATCACCATCATCATCATCACCATCATCATCATCATCATCATCACCATCATCATCATCATCATCATCATACATCATCATCATCATCATCATCACCATCATCATCATCATCATCATCATCATCATCATCACCATCATCATCATCACCATCACCATCATCACCATCATCATCATCATCACCATCATCACCATCATCATCATCATCATCATCATCATCATCATCACCATCATCATCATCATCATCATCATCATCATCACCATCATCATCATCATCATCATCATCATCATCATCATCATCATCATCATCACCATCATCATCATCATCATCATCACCATCATCATCATCACCATCACCATCATCACCATCATCATCATCATCATCATCATCATCATCATCATCACCATCACCATCATCATCATCATCATCATCATCACCACCGGCTTCCCTCCCGGTCTGGTCGGGGTGGGCGCCGCCGCCGTCGACCTTTTGACCTCTGCAGCTTCTCACCTCTTCCTGAGCTCCACCACCACCTTGGAGAAGGCCTGCTCATGGTCCTGTCCTGAGGACACACACACACACACACACACACACACACACACACACACACACACTACAGGCCTGGTCCTCTCAACTGGTCTGGACCAACCTCTGTATCCCCGGGGGGGGGGTACATATAGGTTGTTGATATGTCCAATCTGAATCTAAATCTGGGCCTTTTCCCCTTCAAAATAAACTTCCACGTCTGTTTTTTACTCATTTTGATGCTTTTGGTGCTCAAGTGACCGAGATGTAACCGAGAGGATCTGAACTTTTCAAAATAAAAGACTGTTCAGACTCAGATGATAAACACAATGGAAATAATAAATTATTTCTTGGCAGCCCGGTACCGATTGACCCATGGACCGGTACCGGTCCCCACCCCGGGCGTTGGGGACCGCTGGTCTAGAGGCCCCGTGAGGACCCTGATCAGGGGTCTCCAGGCCCCCCAAAGGGCTGCAGGTTCTGGTTCCACCAGTCCAGCTTTATCTGGACCAGGGTCCCCCCCCAGAGGGCCGTGAGGCTGCAGGTTCTGGTCCCACCAGTCCAGCTCACCCAGTTTGACCAGTCAGCTGTTGAAGACTCAGATGAGTTGATGAAGTGAGTCCAGTCTGGTGCTGCTGCTGCTGGGTTGAACCAGAACCTGCAGCCTCACGGACCTCTGGGGGGCCTGGAGATCCCTGGGGGGACCTGGAGACCTCTGGGGGGGACCTGGAGACCCCTGGGGGGGACCTGGAGACCCCTGGGGGGGACCTGGAGACCCCTGGGGGGACCTGGAGACCTCTGGGGGGGACCTGGAGACCCCTGAGGGAGGGGGGACCTGGAGACCCCTGGGGGGGACCTGGAGACCTCTGGGGGGGACCTGGAGACCCCTGGGGGGAGGGGGGTCAGGCCCTGAGGGAGGGTCTAGACAAGAGCGTCTAGAGACAGCGTGCGGTTCTGAGCGCGGCCGCCAGAGGGAGACATTCCCCCAGAGACTGTCAGGAGGGTTAACCATTAACCTGGTTACATTAACCAGTCTGAGATCAGAACGGCGTCACTAACGACTAACACACACACGCAGACAGACAGACACACAGACAAGCACACACACAAACACACATACAAACACACACACACACAGACACACACTAACAGACACACACACAAACTAACAGAGAAACACACATACAAACACATATATGCAGTCGCACACACATGCAGGCAGACATACAAACACACACACATGCAGGCAGACACACACACACTGACACACACCCAAACACACATACACACACATACATGCAGACACACACACAGTCACACGTACACAAACACATGCAGGCAGACATAAAAACACACACACACAAAGACATACAAACACACACACATGCAGGCAGACATAAAAACACACACACACAAAGACATACAAACACACACACATGCAGGCAGGCACACACATACTGACACACACCCAAACACACATACATGCAGACACACACAGTCACACATACACAAACACATGCAGGCAGACATACAAACACACACACATGCAGGCAGACACACACATACTGACACACACCCAAACACACATGCATGCAGACACACACATACTGACACACACCCAAACACACATGCATGCAGACACACACATACTGACACACACCCAAACACACATGCATGCAGACACACACACACACTCATACACACACACACACACATAAACACAAACACACACATGAACTCTCACACACATAAACACAAAAACACACATATAAACACACACACACATACAGGCTCACGCTGCTGGCGGGGCTGCAGCAGGAAGTGGACGGCTACTTCCTGTCTGGGCGACCTCTGGCGGGGGTCGGCGGCTGCAGGTTCGGTGATGTTCTGGTTCCGCGGCGGTCCGGAGCAGGAATGTTGGGAATGTGCTTGTGTAACCGGGCCATTGTTCTGCAGACAAATGAGAGGTGACGTTCTTCCAGAGGAGGAGGAGGAACGTCCCACTGAGCCGGTAATGAAGACCACATTCCTGCTCCACGCGGGAGCCCGGCAGAACCAGGACCGCCCTCCAGAACCGGACCGCCGCGTTCCGACCCGTTACCTGCCCAGGTGAGACGGGAGCAACCTCCGGCGGCCGGGGCCTCGAGCGGCTGTGACGTCCTGGGTTATCTGAGAGCCGGATTAACCTCTGGACTTCCTGGGAATCTCCTCGTCGTCTTCCTGAAATCGATCCGCTCGATAAACAAACGAATCGGGGCGGGGCCTGTCCAGGCTTCAGGAAGTGGAGGAAGGTTTCGGCAGGGTTCGAGCGAATTTGGGAACTTCCGAACTTCGCGGGGACCAATCACAGGTCACCGCCGTCGGACATCAAGATTCAGTCGGGAGGAATTTCCATCATTCCTTGGAGGAATCTGTTTCCAAACTGGACCAATCATGAACCGGCAGCGTTCCCTCCCAGCGTTCCCTCTCAGCGTTCCCTCCCAGCGTTCCCTCCCAACGTTCCCTCCCAGCCTCCCAGCGTTCCCTCCCAATGTTCCCTCCCAACGTTCCCTCCCAATGTTCCCTCTCAGCGTTCCCTCCCAAGTTCCCTCCCAACGTTCTCTCTCAGCGTTCCCTCTCAGCATTCCCTTCTTGCCTGAAATAAAACCCAACGCTCCCGACCAGGCCTCGTCCTGAGGCCTTCACAGGCAGTGGGAACTTTCACTTTCCATTTTCAGGAATGCCGAAGGTCCCCAGGGCGGGTTCTGTTTGTTCAGGAGTCGGAGCGAGGCGGGACGTCGCTCACGTTCAGGTGATGCAACGTTCCTGAACAGGTTCCACAGCAGCGACGGTTACTGATTAACAACACCATGGTCCTGGTCCAGGACCTGCTCCTGGTCCAGGTCCAGGTCCTGGTCCTGATCTTGGTCCTGGTCCTGGACCTGGACCTGGTCCAACAGCAGCGCCCCCGGTGGTGGTCTGATGTAACAGCATGAATCAGCTCACAGGTTTAACTCATCAAAACGGAGAATTTAGAGTTTGAGAAACTTCTGATGACGTTGTCATGACGACGTCTGCAGGTTCTCAACAGCACCGTAGAAACTGAAAAACAACCTGTCAACGACCCCGTCGCCCTCGGCAACAACAGGACATCGACAGGCAGGAAGAGGAAATGAGCCGACAGGAAGTGAACAGCTTTGTAAGGAGCGTTCCTCCTCCTTCTCTTCCTCCTTTTCCTCCTCCTTTTCCTCCTCCTCTTCTTCCTCCTTTTCTTCTACCTCTTCCTCCTCTTCCTCCTCCTCTTCCTCCTCCTCCTCTTCCTCCTCTTCCTCCTCCTCCTCTTCATCCTCTTCCTCCTCCTCCTCCTCCTCCTCCTCCTCCTCCTCTTCCTCCTCCTCCTCTTCCTCCTCCTCCTCTTCCTCCTCCTCCTCCCTTCCTCCTCCTCCTCTTCCTCCTCCTCTTCTCTCCTCCTCCTCTTCATCCTCCTCCTCTTCATCCTCTTCCTCCTTCATGGATCTGAACCAGAGAAGATCAAACTAAAGTGAAGACTTAAAAATAAATAAATCTGACAGAACTTCAGTTTCACCACAAGACAGACCAGGAGAATGTTTGTTTAAAAGTGAAGGACCCCCACACACACACACACACTCACACACACACACTCACACACACACACACGCACACACTCACAAACACACACGAACACACGCACACACTCACAAACACACACACTCACAAACACACACAAACACACACAAACACACACACGCACACACACTCACACACACACACTCACACACACACACTCACACACACACACACTCACAAACACACACGAACACACGCACACACTCACAAACACACACACACATGCACATACACTCACAAACACACACAAACACACACACGCGCACACACTCACAAACACACACACACACACTCACAAACACACACGAACACACGCACACACTCACAAACACACATAAACACACGCACACACACTCACAAACACACACGAACACACGCACACACACTCACAAACACACAAACACACGCACACACACTCACAAACACACACAAACACACGCACACACACTCACAAACACACACGAACACACGCACACACACTCACAAACACACGCACACACACTCACAAACACACACACACATTCTTCCTGTCACACTCCACACACAAACAGGATGTGAGGTCAGAGGTCACAGGAGACAGGCCTCATAAATCTGGATGAACCTGGACGTGTCCAGGGCGCCGCCGCCTCATTGGTCGGCTGGGACGATCTCTGAACCGGCCTCCCCCGACGTCACCATGGCGACCGGGCAGCAGGTGACCCGAAGGCGTGCAGCCACCTCGGCGAAGACCCAGGAAGTGAAGCCGATTGGACGAGAACCCAGAGAGGACCCTTCAAAATAAAACAGGAAACGGGAGATGAAGGTGACGAGTGAAGACGATGCTTCGGTCATGTGACCCTCACACACACACTCACACACACACACACACACATACACACACACACACACACTTCCCGTCCACCATCTCCAGACACCTTTAGTACGATTAACAATCCATCATCAGCAGAGACACACGAGGTTATCTGAGGGGGCGGAGCCACTTCCTTTCTGCTGAGAACACATTCCTGGAACATCTGGGGGGGGTGAGTGTGAGTGTGTGTGTGTGTGTGTGTATATATGTATACGTATGACTGCGTGCGTGTGTTGTGTGTGTGTTTCTTTGTGTGTTTATATGTATACGTATGACTGTGTCTGCTTGTGCCTGTTTGCATGTGTGTGTGTGTATGTCTGTGTGTGTGTATGTCTGTGTGTGTGTGTATGACTCTGTGTGTGTATAAGTTTGTGTGTGTGTATAAGTTTGTGTGTGTATGACTCTGTGTGTGTGTGTGTGACTCTGTGTGTGTGTGTATGACTGTGTGTGTGTGTGTATGACTCTGTGTGTGTATAAGTTTGTGTGTGTGTATAAGTGTGTGTGTGTATGTCTTGTGTGTGTCTCTGTGTGTGTGTGTATGACTCTGTGTGTGTGTATGACTCTGTGTGTGTGTGTATGACCTGTGTGTGTGTATGACTCTGTGTGTGTGTGTATGACTCTGTGTGTGTGTGTGTATGACTCTGTGTGTGTGTGTATGACTCTGTGTGTGTGTGTGTATGACTGTGGATGCATGTGTGTGTATGGCCCTGTGTGTGTGTGTGTGTGTGTGTCAGACAGGTGCTGCAGCTCTGCTAGACTCATCATCGTCGTGGTGATCTCCTCATGGTCGTCACGGCATCTCTTCCTCCTGGAGTTCCCACGATGGTTGGGGTCAAAGGTCGTCTCCTGGAGGGATGAAAGAGACCAGCGTCAGCGCGAACCTTCCCTCGTGACAGCCGACGGCGTCATCGCGAGTGCTCACCTCGGCCACCGACGTGGCGTCTCTGTGGCGAGGGCCTGTGAGGCCCCGCCCCCTCCTCCTCCTCTGCCTGGGGTCACTTCCTCCTGGTGTGACCTTTGACCTTCCGGGTCACAGCGGATGCTGGACCTCAGCGAGGACGCCGTCCCAGGAGGCCCCGCCTGACCCATCGCCCAGATTAGAGCGTAATCCAGGATCGCGCGTGCAGCGGCGGCATCAACAGATCAAAGACACCTGAGGGACCTGACGAACCAGTCAGAGGACTGGTTCAACTGGGACGGACAGACCATGTCTTTCCTGTTTCCTCCTGACACACACACACACATACACACACACACACACACACACACACACACACACACCGTACTCTGGCAGTGTGTGTCCAAAACAGGCTGGGAAAGAGAGAGTAGAGGTCAAAGGTCAGTGATGGTGATGGAGTGATGACAGGTGTGTGTTTCATCTGTGCGCTTCACTCTCACACACTCACACACACTCACACACACACTCACACGCACACACACTCACACACACACTCTCACACACTCACACACACGCTCACTCACACTCACACACACACTCTCACACACTCACACACGCTCACTCACACACACACTCACACACTCACACACACACTCACACACACCACACACACACACACGCTCACACACACACACACACACACACACACTCACACACACACACACTCACACACACACTCACACACCACACACACACTCACACACACACACTCACACACACACACACACACACACTCACTCACACTCACACACACACACACTCACTCACACTCACACACACACTCCACACACACTCTCACACACACTCTCACACACACTCACACACACACACTCACACACACACTCACATTCTCAGTTCATCTCTAAACTCTTCCCAGATCCACCATCAGAAACAGGAAGTGTTTGTTTACTCGTGTAAACAAACACGGGGATTCCTGAGCGGTGACGTCATTTACCGTAACCGTTCGTTTTCAGTTGACATCAGATGACGTCACTCCCGTCAACAGCTGCCGTCCAGGCTCGCGCCGCTAAGCTAAAGCCCGCGTTAGCGATGACGTCACGCTAGCGGTTTAGCTCCGATGCTAAAGCGTCGAAACGATCCCGTAAATCGAAAAATCCCACATTTGTCGCCGACAACGTGCTCCTCAGACGTTCAAGAAGTTAAAATTAAACACAAGGCCGTCGTTATTTTGCTAATTTATTTATGAAAAATATACTTCTTGATTGTGGCGGACACGAGGCACATGAACATAAACATATATACAATTCTCTTCATAAATACAGAATTATGTACAACATAAATAAGAAAAGGTTTCTGCTGGAGTGTATTTACACATTGCATTGTTTCCTTAAATCAACGAGGAAGATCTCGACTCCACGAATATTTGGTCTCGGTGGATCTTTGGAGTTTTGGCGGGGTTGTGAGTTTGAGGCCGGCGGTTTGGGGATGGAGACGGAGGTAGAGACGTGGGGAGGACGGGCGGCGTCCCGCGGGAGGACGGGAGGCACTTTAGCCCGCGGGACGCTTGCCTACGAAAACCGGAGCGTTGCCGTGGCGATTGGGGACGGCAGCGAGGGCGGTCCTGATTGGCTGACGTCTCGGCGTTCGGCGGCGTTCTCGTTCACATTTGATCCAAACAGAATTATATTAACATTTAAAATATATAAAAAGATAAATAGTGCAAATGGTGCCGGAGTCTCCGCCTGTCCGGTTGTGACTCGTTACGATTGTTGTTTGGGCAGCAGGAATAAATACGGATTAAATACGTCCTGGACGGAGAACCTCGGCGTTCTGGACGTCCCCCGGAGGTCACACCTGAGAACGACACCGTGGACACTCGTTAGTCACCTGCCCGGCCCTGGTCATGTGACCTGGGGACATGTCGCGAGCGCGTTGTTTTCAGTCGGGTGGCGAGTCCGCGGCCCCTTCGGCCTTCTCGAAAACTCGATTTTCATCAAATGAATTAGTTCACAACCTGGTTTCCACGACAACCGCCTTCACACCTTCGTGTGTGTGTCCTTGTTCACAGTTCACCTGCAAAGTGAGGACATTCCCTCTGTTCCTCACAACTCCCAAGGGGTTTGTGGGTTAAGGTCAGAGGTCAGAGGTCAGGGCTGTGAAAGCCCTCACAGGGGTAGAGGTACGTGTGTGTATGTGTGTGTGCGTGTTGACTGACCTCTGTAGCAAACACACACTGCTCCATCTGCTCGGGGATGATGAAGACTGGCTGATACAAACTGTCCTTCGCAAAGCTGAGCGGAGGGATGATGATGGGCGAGTCGCACCTACTGAGAGAGAGAGAGAGAGAGCGAGAGAGAGAGGTAGAGAGAGAGAGAGAGAGGGGGCGGGGTTATTCTGTGAGGAACAGGTAACCCCCCCTCACACACACTTCACACACACACTCCACACACACACACACACTCTACACACACACTCTACTCACACACACACACATTCTACACACACACACACTCACACACACACACACACTCACACACACACACTCTCACACACACTCACACACACTCTACACACACACTCACACACACACACACTCCACACACACACACTCTACACACACTCACACACACACTCTACACACACTCACACACACACTCTACTCACACACACACACACACTCACACACACTCTACTCACACACACACTCTACACACACTCACACACACACTCTACTCACACACACACACACACACTCTCACACACACATGCGCGTCCTTACAAGTCAAACTTGTTCTTGCTCAGGTGTTGCTCCTCCTTTGCCAGGTTACAGTCAGCCATTCTGTTCTTGAACACGCCCACGCCGTCCCTCTCCAGCATCGCCGCGTCCTTGTTGGACACCTTCTGCCGTCCCCCGGGGACGAGGAAGGACTCCTTCTCCTTCAGCGGCGCCCCCGGCAGGCCCCCGCCGCGGGCCCCGCCCCCTCCGACGATGGCGCCGCGGTTGTTGACGGCCTCCAGGTCGTTCTTGACCGAGGTGGTCATGGCGGCGAGGACGCGCCCGCGGTGGAGGTGGTGCATGACGTGGACGCTGGCGCACAGCAGCAGGGCGAGGGTCACCAGCCCGAAGGCCACGGCCGCGATCAGCGCGGGGGAGGCCTCGCCGCCATCCGGGGGCCTGGCGGTGGGCGTGGCCACGGCGTGCTCACAGCGGGCGCCCATGAAGCCGCGCGGACACTGACACACCGGCCCCGAGAAGTGGGCGTAGCACGTGCCGCCGTTGTCGCAGGGGAAGTGGTCGCAGGGGCTCGTGCGCAGCGAGCAGTCCGTGCCCGTGAAGCCCAGCGTGCACGTGCACGTGAAGCCGTTGACGCCGTCCACGCACGTCCCCGCGTTGCGGCAGGGGCTGCTGCCGCAGTCGTCCACGTTGGTCTCGCAGTGGACGCCGGCGAATCCAGGCGGGCAGCGACACGTCAGGCGCCCGCCGAGGTCCAAACACTGACCGCCTGTAGGGGGGGGGTAACAGCCGGACAGGAAACAGTCATCAGAGATCAATAATCGGCAACAAGAGATCAACAATCAGAGATCAACAATCTGAGATCAATGATCAGAGATCAATGATCAGAGATCAATAATCAGATATCAACAATCTGAGATCAATGATTTGAGATCAATGATCAGAGATCAACAATCTGAGATCAATGATCTGAGATCAACAATTAGATATCAACAATCAGATATCAATAATCTGAGATCAATAATCAGATATCAACAATCTGAGATCAATGATCAGAGATCAATAATCAGATATCAATAATCTGAGATCAATGATCTGAGATCAATAATCAGAGATCAATGATCAGAGATCAACAATCTGAGATCAATGATCTGAGATCAATGGTTAGAGATCAACAATTGAGATCAATAATCTGAGATCAATGGTCAGAGATAAACAATCAGAGATCAATGATCTGAGATCAACAATCAGAGATCAATGATCAGGAATCAATAACTGTTGTCCGCTTTTATCAACGTCGTTTTTAGGTTGTTTACATTAACAAACATTCTTGTTTCCAACTAACATGACGGCCCCCGATGGCGAACAGCCAAAGGGGCGGGGCCATCAGAAGAGGCGGGGCCAGGCCACCCACCCACTGGAGCGCTCCAGCTGCTTCCAGCTCGTTTATCTTTGACCAAACAAACCGGAATCATCTCCAAAGTATTTACACACATCTGTAATCAATAATCAATCATCGGGGATCGGGGGGGAGGATCCCCGGGAGACGCCGACCCGCCGGAGAGCTTCTCGGAACGCCGCGGAGATGTCCGGACCTGCAGGCTTCTGGACGCTTCAGCGCCGGGGAGGAATGAGGGCGATGGGAGATAAGACGGGCTCGGCTCTAACGAGGCCCGGAGGGACGGCCCCCCCCGCCGCTCCCAGCCCCCCCGACCGCCCCCAACCCCCCCGACCACCAGACGAAGGAGGGACCGCCGGAGCCTCGGAACAGCGGCGCCGGGTCCGGGCGCCGGTGAGGTCCGGCCGACGCTCCGGTTCGCTCAGAGCCTCGATGATGAGGAGCAGCCGGAGTGCCGACATTCCCGGGAAGTCTTTGACCACCGCAGCGTTTCCTGCTGGGGGAGGGAGCTTCTGGGGGGGGGTCAAAGGTCACGGCGCTCGTAAACAGCCGCCGTCGGGCCGTTTCACAACGGCGGGAACGAACGTTTTCCCGGACGAGTCCGAACACGTTCCCACAAACAAACAGGATCCGGCAGGAGAGGCCTGGCGGGCTGGCGTGGCCCCGCCCCCTCCAGGTCCGCTGGGGGGGGGGGGCAGCAGGTGAACGACCAGCAGGACAACTTCCTGTTTGAAGACGGCTGGCCACGCCCCCCCCCGGGCGGGCCGAAGGTCAGGGGTCGCCCGACAGATCCACCACACAGACGTTTGTTTACAGAGTTTATTTGACCTCCGCGTGGGGTCAGAGCCTTGGGGGCGGGGCCAGCGGGTGTGGGGGCGGGGCCAGTGGGTGTGGGGGCGGGGCCCAGCGGTGTGGGGGGGCGGGGCCTCGGTCACCTGCGGAACCCGACCTCGCCTATGTCGTACCGTTGGCGCAGGGGCTGCTGCTGCATCGGTCCCGCTTCCTCTCGCAGTTGGAGCCGGCGAACCCGGACGGGCAGAGGCAGCTGTAGCCGCCGCCGCCGCCGCCGCCGTCCTCCACGCACGTGCCCCCGTTGAAGCACGGCGCGTCGGCGCAGGTCATGGCGCTGACCTCGCAGTCCGTCCCGTAGAAGCCCGGCGGGCAGGCGCAGGAGTAGCCGTCCACCCGGTCCTGGGGGGCGAGGAGGGGGAGAGAGGAGGGGTGAGGCGCGGGAGGACCTGGCGGCGGCGGCCGAGGCCCCGCCCCCTCACTCACCGTGCAGCTGCCGCCGTTCCTGCAGGGGGCGCTGTCGCACTCGTTGGCCTCCAGCTCGCAGTTCTGGCCGCTGAAGCCGGGCCGGCAGGTGCAGGTGTAGCTGCCCTGGCCCGTGTTGCTGCACGCCGCCTCGTTCTGGCACGGCCTGTGATTGGTGCAGTAGTTCAGGTCTGGGGGCAGAGGGCGGGGCCAAGGTCAGAGGGCGGGGCCAAGGTCAGAGGGCTGCGGGAGGCCCCTCCCCCGGCCCGCATTCACGCCAGGCTCTGGTTCAGGACCGGGGGGGCCATCCTGGACCCCCCCCCCACCTCGCCGTCGGCCCCCGAACCTTCGCTGGTCGCCGTGGCGACGCCGTCCTGCCGCTCACCTGCGCCTCGCTACTGCCCCCCTGTTGGTCAGACGCGGCGCTGCGCCCTCGGGGGGGACGGATCGGGAGGACGCCGTCGTGTAAACGCGGCCTCAGATGGGTCGTGTGACCCCCCCCCCCCCCCAGCCCCCCCCAGGTGTGAACCCACCTTGGTCACAGTACAGCCCCCCCCCCCCTCACCTTGGGCACAGTACAGCCCCCCCCCCTCACCTTGGTCACAGTACAGCCCCCAGCCCCCCAGCCCCCCTCACCTTGGGCACAGTACAGCCCCCCCCCCTCACCTTGGTCACAGTACAGCCCCCCAGCCCCCTCCCCCCAGCCCCCCAGCCCCCCCCTCACCTTGGTCACAGTACAGCCCCCAGCCCCCCAGCGCCCCCCTCACCTTGGTCACAGTACAGCCCCCCAGCCCCCCAGCCCCCCCTCACCTTGGTCACAGTACAGCCCCCCCCACCTTGGGCGCCCAGCCCCCTCACCTTGGTCACAGTACAGCCCCCCAGCCCCCAGCCCCCCCTCACCTTGGTCACAGTACAGCCCCCCAGCCCCCCCCCTCACCTTGGTCACAGTACAGCCCCCCAGCCCCCCAGCCCCCCTCACCTTGGTCACAGTACAGCCCCCCCAGCCCCCCAGCGCCCCTCTCACCTTGGTCACAGTACAGCCCCCCAGCCCCCCCCCCCCCAGCCCCCGCCCCCCTCACCTTGGTCACAGTACAGCCCCCCAGCCCCCCTCACCTTGGTCACAGTACAGCCCCCCAGCCCCCCCCCTTCAGCCCCCCGCCCCCCTCACCTTGGTCACAGTACAGCCCCCCCCAGCCCTCCTTGCAGTTGCACTGCCAGGGCTGCAGGCAGGTCCCGTGCAGACATCCCGGGTGTCGCGCACACTCGTCGCAGCGCTCGCCCTGCCAGCCCTGCCGGCACACACACTCGCCCGGGGACTCGCAGAAGCCGTGGTCCTCGCTGCACCCGGCGGTGCATATGGCTGAGGGGGGGGGAAGGGGGGGAAGGGGGAGGGGGGGGAGGAAGGGGAGGAAGAGGAAGAGGGGGGGAGGAAGAGGAAGAGGGGGGGAGAGAATATTACTGTGAGTTCATGTGCCAGGCAGCTTCTCCTCCCTCACCAGGGCCTCACACACACACACACACACACACACACACACACACACACACACACACACACACACCTACAAGTTACTTGTTCACTCCTGAATGAAGCATCTGGCCGCTGAACAAAAGCAACACATGCCGTCTCTTTTCACGCTACGCAGCACACATTAGGCTGCAGCGCGTGTCCCTGTTGGGGGGGGGTCAGGGGTGGGGGGGCATTGTTGAGCTCAAAACAAAAGGAGCAGAACTGGGAGACAGCACACACACCCACACACACACACCCACACACACACACACACTCACACACACACACTCACACACACACACCCACACACACACACCCACACCACACACACACTCACACACACACACACACACACACACACACACACACTCACACACACACACACACACACACACTCACACACACACTCACACACACACTCACACACACTCACACACACACTCACACACACACACACACACACACACACACACACACACACACGCAGGAGTCTCAGTGATGACACTGAGCGCCAAGGGTCCGAGCCCCCCCCCCCCCCCCCCCCCCTCGCCACCCCCGCCCCCTTGGCCCCCTCGCCCCCGCCACTCGGCCCCCCCCAACCTGAAAAAACGAACAAAGCTGGAGGGCGGCGCTGCGGCCCCACAAACCTGGCCCCCCCCGGGGGGGCGTAAAGGAAAGTGACTCACGGTCGGAGCAGTACTCGCCGCTCCAGCCCTCCCGACACACGCGCCGGCCCTCGCCGTCGCAGCCGAAGTGCCCGAAGGGGTCGTCGCGGGGGCGGCAGTAGGCGGAGCACGCCTCGCCGTGGTAGAAGTCGCTGCACACCACGTGGTACGAGTAGCGCAGCTCGCTCTGGTTGGCGGCGTGCACGTTCTGGGACCAGTCCTCGCCCACGGGCAGACGGCGGTGGGCGGCCAGGCGGCTGATCAGGTCGTTCTGGTTCTCTGAGGGAGGGGGGGGGGTGAGGGGGGTGAGAGGGGACCCTCTGGGGGGCGGGGCCGGCGGGACTCACCTGTGGGCTCCAGCCCCGGAGACGCGGCCCTCCAGGCCTCGATGATCAGAGAGAACGAGCCCTGCAACAGCAGCTCGTTAGCACGTTAGCACGTTAGCACGCCCCACGTGCACGCGCCCACGCGGGTCGTGTTGGGGGGGCAGGAGGGGGGGGTCACCTACCGGCCACTTGAAGTGGAAGGGCACCCTGAGGGGCGCGCTGCCCGAGATGGAGGCGGGGTCGGCCCCGAAGACGGCGGTGAGCGCGCTCCCGTACGTGCACGGCGGCTCGGGGCTGATGACGTCCTGCGAGTGTTTGAGGCACACGCGGAAAAAGATGCGACAGTCGGGCGGCGCCGAGCGGCTGGTGAAGGACTCGATCTTCAGCTCGAAGACCCCGGAGGACAGGGTCTGTGGGGGGGTCAGGGGGGTCAGGGGTCAGAGGTCAACAAGCGCACCGCTGAACGCACGTGAAAGTGCACGCACGGCGTTGAACCGGGGGGCACACACACACACACCGGGGGCACACACACACACACACACACCGGGGGCGCACACACACACCGGGGCACACACACACACCGGGGCACACACACACACCGGGGCACACACACACCGGGGCACACACACACCGGGGGCACACACACACACACACACACACACACACACACACACACACACACACACCGGGGCACACACACACACCGGGGCACACACACACACACACACACACACACACACACCGGGGCACACACACACACACACACACACACACACACACCGGGGCACACACACACACACACACACCGGGGGAACACACACACCGGGGGCACACACACACACACACACACCGGGGCACACACACACCGGGGGCACACACACACACACACACCGGGGGCACACACACACACACACACACACCAGGGGCATGCACACACACACGCACACCAGGGGCACACACACACTGGGGGCACACACACACACACACACACACACACCGGGGGCACACACACACCGGGGGCATGCACACACACACACACACACACCAGGGGCACACACACACCGGGGCACACACACACACACACACACACCGGGGGCACACACACACCGGGGGCACACACACACACACACCGGGGGCGCACACACACTGGGGGCACACACACACCGGGGGCACACACACACACACACACACACCAGGGGCATGCACACACACACACACACCGGGGGCACACACACACACACACACACACACCGGGGGCACACACACACCAGGGGCATGCACACACACACGCACACCAGGGGCACACACACACTGGGGGCACACACACACACACCGGGGGCACACACACACACACACACACCAGGGGCATGCACACACACACACACACAAACACCGGGGGCACACACACACACACACCGGGGCCACACACACACACACACCGGGGCAACACACACACACCAGGGGCGCGCGCGCACACACACACACACACACCGGAGGCACACACACACACCGGGGGCGCACATACACACACTGGGGGCACACACACACACACACACACACACACACACACACACCGGGGCACACACACACACTGGAGGCACACACACACACACACACTGGGGGCACACACACACACACACACACACTGGGGGCACACACACACACACACACTGGGGGCACACACACACACCCACACCGGAGGCACACACACACACCGGGGGCGCACACTCACACACCGGGGGCGCGCACACACACCGGGGGCGCACACACACACCGGGGGCACACACACACACCGGGGGCACACACACACACACCAGGGGCGCGCGCACACACACACCGGAGGCACACACACACACACCGGAGGCACACTCACACACACCGGGGGCGCGCGCACACACACACACACACACACCGGGGGCGCACACACACACACACGCACACACCGGGGGCGCACACACACCGGGGCGAGGGGGCACACACACACACACTCTCACATACTCACACACACACGCGCACACACACTCACACACACACTCTCACACACACACTCTCACACGCACACTCACACACACACACTCACACACACACTCTCTCACACACACTCTCACACACACACACACACACTCTCACACACACACACTCTCACACACTCAC
>CAJVRN010000194.1:572500-607500 GCA_911728415.1 Lagocephalus sceleratus
GCGGCGGCGGAACAGCGGGGGGGGTGTGAAGCCCGCCCCCCCAGGGAGCCCGTGGAGGTGATTGGCTGGTGGGGGTTCAAAGACAGGTGTGAGATTAAAGTCACGTGAACAGATCTGTGGATCAAGTGGGGGAACATCTGGATGAGCTCCTCACCCCCTCACCCCCCCTCACCCCCCCCCCCCCCTCACCCCCCCGGGGGGGGAGCGGAAGCCCCAATCTGACTTTACTGCCCACCTTCCCAGTTGGCGGCGCCTCCACTGGCGCTGGTCTCGCTGGTGCTGGGCCCGGCCTCCATCCAGCTGTTCACATCTGGGGGTCCGCCCCCCCCGGGGCAAATGGTGCAGGTCGTAAAGCTGGGGGGCCTCGGCCGTTCCCAGGGTCACGCCTTTCGGAACAACCTGCCAGGGGTGGAGGCCCCCCCCCCCGGGACCTGAGACGATCTGAGGAGACAGGAGCCCACGTTTGTGATTAGACTTTCACAATAAAAGTCATCCATTAACCTTCAGACTGTGTGTCCTATAAACTCTTCGCCCTCCTCAGACGAGCTCCGCCTCTTCCTGAAACAGAAGTGACAGTTAAGAGTCTGGAATTAATGTTAATTAATCTGTTTAAATCCCAATAACAAGGAGGGGGGGGGTCAGGGGGGGTCGGGGGGGGTCAGAGTTTAACCGAGATTACGCCTTCGTCTCCAAACAAACGTGTTTTTTGTTAAAGCGTTCGTTCCTCTCGCTTTTATTGGGCCTGTAAACGTGTTCGTGGTAATCCCGGTTGAGAGCCTGAGACGATCGCCCCTCCGAGGGCCTAACGAGCGGACGGGGCCGGGCCGCTTTACGAGGTCGTAACGTTTCAGAATCCGCAGTTTCACCGGCATGCGAGCGCCAGGCCGCGTGTTCGCCCGACGCCAGCGATGACGCCCGCCGATCGGCCTGGGACCCGATGGCGATCGATCACCGGGCTGATGTCCAGATGTGGCTCCAGATGTGGATGGACTCAGACCGTCCGCCCGGGAGGAGCCACGGGAGTAGCGCGCCCCCCCCATCTGGGAAACATCAAAGACAAGCGTTCCACAAAGAGACAGAGATCAAAGGGTCCTTCACATTTGTGGTTTTCCCCGAGAATTTATTCAAACCCCCAAATTCTGGTTTCAATCATCTGGAGGCGGAGCCTGTCAGGAACACGCCCACCAGCATCCGCGTGGCGGGAGCTCCCCGACGGAATGACTCCCCCTCTGCGGGGAGACGAAGGAGGAGAGACGCAGCGCTTCAACACCAAGTCTTACTTTTATTGTGGAGAGTCACAGGCAGGAAGTCAGCGCGTACAAACGTGGAGTCACGTCGGCGAAAGACGCGTCGGTCTGGGCGGAGCGGCGAGCCCCGTTAACAGTCTCACTCCCTCAGATTTAAAAAAAAAAAAAGAAAAGAACAAACACACAAAAGTTCGCCGAGTTTCCGCCAAATGGAAGCGTGGAGTTCAGTCCGGAGCGTCGACGTTCTCGCCACGGAAAACGACGGACGGAGACGACCGCCTTCCGGCCTCCGTGAGTAGCTCCGCCCCCATGCGGCACGCCGACCTCTGGAGGGAAGCGCATCCCGAACTGAACCAGACGGTCCCGTTTGGTTGTACGCGTAACCCGACCTGCGTCCTCTCTCTACTCTTTAACCAATCAGCAGCTCCGGAGATCCGAGGGGGCGGGGCCACAGATGAGTCGCTCCCGGAGGGAGGAGGGGCTTCCCGCTGGTCGGCTGTCGTGTCCTGGCCCCTCCCACCTGACCTGCGCCTCTGCCCCTCACCTGGAGCGGGAGCCCGGCTGCGATTGGTCGGAGGTGGGCGGGGGCGGGGCTCACTGCTGCTTGGAGCGCCAGAGGCGGGAGGCGATGGAGCCCAGCGACAGGCCCTGCTTCTGCTGCTGCGACAGGCTGGCCAGCCGCTGCTCCTCCTCCTGGGGGACCAATCAGAGGACGGCGCACGGGTGAGACACGGCCCGGGTCGCCCCGACGGCGCCCCCCGCTCTAGCCCCGCCCACCTGAGCCAGCTGGGCCTGGCGCCGCTTGAAGGCCTCGATGGGGTCGTCCTCCAGGGCGTAGTTCTCCAGCACCGAGCGCACGTCGTCCACGCCGCTCAGAGCGATGGCTGAGGGACAGAGGGGGGGGTCAAGGTGAGCCGACCTCTGCCCCGACCCCTGACCCGACCTTCGACCCCGCCCCGGACTCACTCTTCAGCAGGTTGGCGAGGTCGTACAGCGTCCGGTCCTCCGAGTTCCCGTCCCACTTCTTCAGCGCCAGACCGTTGAAGGGCTGCAGGCTGAAGGCCTCACGCCTGCAGTCCACCACGATCACCTTACTGGTGTCCCTGTTGAGGCAGGACACGTCCTGCACAGCACACACACACACACACGCACACATATTTACACACACACACACACACACACACACACACGCACACACACACGCACACACACACAACACACACACACACACACACACACACACACACATACACACACACACACACACACACACACACACACACACACACACACACACACACATATACACACACACACACACACACACACACATATACACACACACACATACACACACACACACACACACACACACACACACACAGTCAGAGGTCTGTTGGCTTTCCCCACCCTCTCCTCTATTCATCACATCAAATAAACAACTTTATTATTTCCTGAACAATCTCATCGTTACACACCATCTGGAGCAGAGGAAGTGTGTGTGTGAGTGTGTGTGTGAATGTGTATGTGTGTGTGTGTGTGTGTGTGTGTATGAGGGAGGCAGATGGACCCCCCCGGCTGGTGATGAAGTGTAATCGTCTCCACCTGAGACGTTTGAAACTTCGACAGTTTTGTTCCTTCATCGACGTCAGAGATGAACTCAGATCATCGATGACGCTGGCGTTTGATCGGCGGGAACACGAGGGCGAGGGCGAGGGCGGGCGAGGGCGAGGGCGAGGGCGAGGGCGAGGCCTACACAGGCAGACGTGAATGCAGCAGGAGGTGGAGGCCGTCCTGGAGGAGCGAGGGAGCACCAAACCAGGGCAGTCTTGTGCCGGGACACTCCTAATCTGGATTATGAGGCTGGAAGTGAACAATAAGATTCATTCCCAACTTTCGCTGCACGCGCGACGTGCGGCCCGCGCATATGGAGCGTCTGTTGGCCTCGTGTCTGAGAAAGTAGGTTACCGCTCCTTCAGCGCCTCCTCAACAACAGACGACAGTTGGAGGAGGAAGGAGGGCCGAGGAAGAGGAAGAGGGGGGCGCAAGGTTAATGAGGCCTGGGGGGCTCTATTGTGGCCGGCGGGGGGGGCAGGGGGGGGCTGTCAACCACCATCAGACCAGGACAGTCAGGAAACACTCAGACCTTCTGTTACAGCGCCCCCAGAGGCCTGAGGCGGTACTGCACCAGCTCTGGGGATCTACAGGAAACGCGCTCGGGTTATCAGAACACACACACACACACACACACACACACACACACCTTGACGTGGTGGCCCTCCATGTAACGTGTTGCGTCTCTGAAGAGGCGGTACATGACGAAGCCCTGCGGGTCGATGCTGTCGATCAGAGGAAACGCCGTCTGAGGACACAGAGACCGAAGAGATCAGGCCCCGCCCAGGAGGAGTGTGTGTGTGTGTGTGTGTGTGTGTGTGAGAGCCTCACTAGGCCCGTCTCCGAGGTGAAGATGACGATCTCGTAGAGCGGGGTGAGCTGCTGGAACAGGTAGTCGATACCTGGACGCTTCTTAAACCTCCAGCCGGTGGAGAGCTGCAGAGAGGAGACCTTCATCACCGATCAGGACTGATCAATAACAACAGGGCTGATCAATAACAACAGGGCTGATCAATAACAACAGGGCTGATCAATAACAACAGGGCTGATCAATAATGATCACTACTATATATAAAACGGCAAAACCAAACTTGGATAACTTCCTCAAAATGATACTGAAACACGTGTGTGTGTGTAAGAAAGATCCTGAATCACTGTGAACACACACCCTGAGACATCACACACACGACTTCAGTTTCACCCAAGTTTACAGTAACACACACACACACACACACACTCACACACGCACACACACACACACCGTTTTAGAAGTGTCCAGTTACATCTGATTCCTGTCAGGAAGAGACCGTGAGTGTGTGTGCGTGTGTGAGTGTGAGTGTGTGTGCGTGTGTGAGTGTGTGTGTGAGTGTGTGTTCAACAGACTTCGGGGGTCCCTCTCTCCCCTCTGCTGCATCAGCAGCTGATCAGACCTGCTTGATTGATTATTGATGGACCCAGCTGGGGGATGACATCACCCCCCCCACACACACACACACACGCCCCCAGACCCCCCCCCCCCAGACGCCCCCCCCACGTACCGACCACTCGGGGTGCAGCAGCACGTCGGTGAGCTCCAGCACCAGCGTGTAGGGGGGTTGGTAGTACGGCTCCTTCAGGGGGTCGGGCAGCAGCTTTGGGCTGGTGGGCTCGATGATCATCTGTGGGGGGTTAGGGGGGGGCAAGGGGGGGGCAAGGGGGGGTGAACCAGGTCAGACCGGTTTAGAATGTTTCAGATGTTAAACCGGTCTGACCTGGTTTAAGTGTGACAAGATTCAGAGAATAAAACAAGAGAACTAAAAATGAGAGAGATGTGGAGCATCTGAGTCCTTCTGGGGGGGTCTGGTCCTGGGGGGTCTGGTCCTGGGGGGTCTGGTCCTGTGGGGGCTGGTCTAGTCCGGGGGGTCTGGTCTGTGGGGGGGTCTGGTCTGAACTGGTCCTGGGAGGTTGGTCTGGTCATGGGGGGGTCCCCCTGGAGTCAGTTCCCTGGGTTTCAGGGGACTTTTGTGGGGGGGGCACATCAGACCCTGGACGCTCCACCTGTCCTGGTGGACACTCGTCCATTAACAGGAAAATTAACAAAACTTTTGTGTCTAAATTAGGGGGGTTGAAATCCCCCAAAACCACGGGGGGCGTGGAGGGGGGTCTCCAGTCACAACTTCACACTCATCTGGGCTTCAGACGTCAAGTTTCCCTGAACAGGAAAACCCCGAACGAGTTGCGCTCGGCCTCGGCCCCGAGGCTCCCGGGGTCACCAGAGGTCACGTGACCTCCAACGGTGCTTCTGGGAAGGACAACTTCCCGCTGGGGTTTTTACAGAAGTCGACCTTTCTGAAACAGTCGTCATGAAACCTGACTAAAAGATTTTATTAATCAATAAATAAACAGAAAAATGGTCTGGATTAATCTTTAATCTGAGGGGATTTCTGCTTTAGAGGAACTTCACAATAAAAGAGGGTTTGTGTCACCGACCTGCCTGTAGTCCTGGAAGTACTTGTAGGTTCTTTTCAACTGTTGCACCACCGGAGCATCTGAAAGAGGACACAAGCGTTTCACTCTCAGGACGATCGCCGTGGCAACGGGGAGGGGAGGGGGGCGATCAATGACGCGGGGCGGCGGCGGGCCTCCAGCTGTGGACGCGTTAACGACTCATCGCGATAAAGACTCGGCTTCCCGTGGGGCCGCGGGCTCATTAGTGGAGAGAAACACAATCATAAAAGTCTCACTCTCACACATACACTCTCACACACACACACACACTCTCACACACACAGGAGCCAACACACTCTGCTCCCAGGAGACTCAATCCCCCAGAGTTCATAGCAGCGCGCTGATGCAGGAAACAGAGGCCATCTGCCACACACACACATGCGCACACACACATGCGCACACACACTCACACACGATCATGAGAGGGTAACCTGTGGACACGTCTCCAAATATCAAACGTCCAGACGGTCCCTGCTTCTGCTGGTCATGTGATCAACAACACACGTGTGACACACACACACAACACACACACACACACACACAAAACACACAAAGGAATCCCCTCACTGTGGGGAGCGTGTGTGTGTGTGTGTGGTGATAAAAGACGCGTGCATGGTGTGGCGTGGGAGTGTAAGCGTGGCTGTTCACTAATCTGTCCTCTGGGAGATGGATGAGCGTGTGTGTGAGCGTGTGTGTGTGTGTGAGCGTGTGTGTGTGTGAGCATGTGTGTGTGTGTGAGCGTGTGTGTGAGATTAAAGGAGCCCTTTATGATGGTAATAGTTGATGCTGATGGAGGGATGAGGAGGTAAAGTGATCTCTGGATGACGGACAGAACTCCTCGGACCTACAGAACGGTGGTTGCCGTGGTTACGGGCTCAGAGCTGTGAGCCCCCCCCTCACCTGTTCCTACCTGGGCGAAGGCGTTCCTGACCCAGAAGGTAGGAAAGGCTCCCTCAAAGAGGACCGTCATCTCAGATTCATCGCCCGTGGCGTCGCGCTTCCCGGTTGCCGGGGCAACCGACGCTCCTCCGCACCGCGAATGCCGCCACGCGACCGGAGTCTGGAGCCACGGCGCTCCCACGAGGCCAATCGGCCCTCCGCCCGCCGTCTGCTGCTCCCCGAGGGGGGGGGGGACCCGGTCCCTAAACGCATCATCTTAGGCCCCGCCCCTCAGGAAGAGCCGAGGCCCGAACGAGGGACAACTGGATCCACGACCACCTGAACTCCTTTGATCTGGCTAATCCGAGCAAATCAAAGTGGACATCAAAGGCAGCGGTGATCGATGCTCATCTGGCGGTTTGGGCGGGGCTGTACGTCTAATCTGTGTTCCCTCTTCTGTATTCCGTCTAATCTCTGGCCGACGTCACATTCCGTCCTCAGGCTTCACGCCTTCGCTCCGAGGGCGGCAGAGCCGGTTTACCGCCGGGACTTTCTGAACCACCGTTTCGTTTCGCCATCGTCGAGAATAGAGTCGAGAATAGAGCCTGACGGCCGACAAAGGCGGGACGGGGCCGACGGCCCGGATGAGCGACGCTCAGGAACTTCCACAGGCTCCACGACACGGCACGGGAAGTTCTGGGAAGTCACGTGACACCCCGTCAACCTCTGGGGCGGGGCGCCCCCTGGTGGCCGCGGGAGGGAGCACTGAGAGTGTGTGTGAGACGGAGTGTGTGTGTGTGTGTGTGAGTGTGTGTGAGTGAGAGGGAGTGTGTGTGGGTGAGACAGTCCAGATAAATGAAGGGGGCGGGGTCAATAAAATGGAGGGCAACAGATGTAACATTCAGTCACACACACACACACACACACACACACACACACACACACACACACACACACACACTCGTGATCAGTGTGTGTTGGTCTCACCTTTGTCGAACTCGTCTGGGATCTGTGAGGAAAGAGCAGAGGAAGAATCACCACCTGAGTCAACCAAAGGGAGCGCAGCGCCCCCTGGCGGTCAGAGGCGGTGCAGCACGAGGCCTCAGGAGGTGACCTTCACGAAGGTTTCACCTCCACGAGAGTCTTTGAACTTAAATGAGAGCACACGAGCAGATGAAAGCATCAAAGGTGAAAGATGACGTCATCTCTGACTGGGTGCAGAGCGCTGGTCCTCTGTGGGGCGCGAAGGAGGTCGTTAAAGCTCATTCACACCTTCACGGGGGTGTGAACGGTTCCCACAGAGTGTGTGAGAGAGTGTGTGTGAGCGTGTGAAAGTGTGTGTGGAGGGGGTGTGTGACATGTGCCCAGGCTTTGATCTGCCTCAATCCGCCTGTTGTCCTCACAGGATACGGCCCAGCGACGTGTGACCACAGGCAGGAGGACGGGACCTGGGTCAGGCCCGGGTTCCCAGGGAGGGGGTTGGCCTGGGGGGGACAGTCTGGGGGGGGGTCTGAGGGGGGGGCAACGGGACCGTTTATGAGTGCCCAGATCATCAAGGTCAGCTGGAGCAGTCCAATTGATCAATGAGATCAATCATCTGATGTGAGCTTCAGAACTAAAAACATATTACCAGTGAACACTTCAGTCACACACACACTCTCACACACACACTCTCAGACTCAGACACACACACACACACACTCACGCACATACTCTCAGACTCAGCACACACACACACACTCACGCACATACTCTCAGACTCAGACACACACACACACACTCACGCACATACTCTCAGACTCAGACACACACACACACACCTCACGCACATACTCTCAGACTCAGACACACACACACACACTCACGCACATACTCTCAGACTCAGACACACACACACACACACTCTCACGCACATACTCTCAGACTCAGACACACACACACACACACACACTCTCAGACTCAGACACACACACACACTCTCACGCACACACTCTCAGACTCAGACACACACACACACACACACTCTCACACACACACTCTCAGACTCAGACACACACACACTCTCACGCACACACTCTCAGACTCAGACACACACACACACACTCAGACACACACACACACTCTCAGACACACACACACACACACCTGGCACACTTATGTCACATATCGTCAGAGGTGTGTGTGTGTGTGTGTGTGTGCCGCGCGTGTGTCCTGAATATTCCTCTTTTCTTCCTGGTGTTAATCTGGCCTTGTTCAGGTTACCACGGTAACGGGCGCTCAGCAGTAAGCCGCCGTTGACGTGAGAAGTGTGCCTCCTGAGGACCACATCTCCATCAGTGACCTGGTCAGCCGAGGCCCCGCCCACCGAGGCCCCGCCCACCGAGAGTTAGCCTGCGTGAGGCGCCCCCACAGGCCGGTCCCGGTACCACAGGATCAATAGTCCTCTCCCTCTTTATGGAAAACTTCAAAGAGAAGTGGGCGGGCCTGTGTGGGCGGGGCCTCGCCTAATTAAAGCTGATGGTCAGATTACAAGCATCAGGCAGCCAATAGGAAGTGAGGACGGTCAGCACTTCCTGGACCTGATGGACAGAAGTGATGGGACGACCGGTGCCTTTGATGGTGCCTTTGATGTGTCTGACGTTCCCACAGTAGAACTCACACATGAGACAGAGGAGACATAAGTGTGCTGCTTCCTCACACACACACACTCTCACACACAGACAAATACACACACGCGTACTCTGTCTCTCACTCACACACACACACACACACACACACACACACACTCACACACACACACACACACACACTCACACACACACACACACACACACACACACACACACACACACACACACACACACTCACACACACACACACACTCACACACACTCACACACACACACACACACACACACACACAGTCTCACTGCGTCAGACTAAATCAGGATCCAAGATAAACAGTGATGAATAAAAGTAAAATCAATCGTGACCATTAACACTCATTTATACAGCTGAAGGTCCTCACAAAGATAGGAGTGTGTGTGTGTGTGTGTGTGTGTGTGTGTGTGTGTGTATCTTACCAGGTTTCCTTGTTCGTCCACTGAATTACTGCCTAAAAACCAAAGAGACAGAATAAAGCTGATCAGGTTCTGATCGTCTGTATTGATCCGTGATCATAAAGGGGCGGAGCTTCAATCAGATCACTGATCAGATTATGCATCCAGGTCTGCCAACCTGGGTCAGGAACCAACGTTTACCAACACTCAGATTATCAGGATGACTGAAGTTCTGGAATATCTGGACCATAACTGATCAATCGATTGATGGATGGATGTCAATGATCAATAAGAGAAACACCAATATCGTTTAAAGACAAACATCTGAGTGTGATAAACTGATAAAACACCAGAAGCGTAATCCTAATCTCAGATTAGAGCAGACCTGTCCTGAACGTTATTGATCAGACGCTCACCGAACACGTAGACGACGCTGACCGCCCCGCCGACGCCCATCAGCGCCGCCAGCCTCAGCACCGCCCTCTTGGCGTATGCCGTGTTCTCCTTCTGCTTCTTGTCCTCCTTCGGCTCCTCCTCGCCCTCGCCGCCGTCGGGGGGGGGCTGGCCCTGCAGCACAGGAGGGACCGCCGCCGTCAGTCGATCGATCGATGATCAGAAACGTTAAACAGGAACGAGGGAGCCTCGTCCCTCCTGATGATCTGACCTCATCAGTTCAACACACCTGAACATGAACGAGTACGGGACGGACAACAGGAGCACAGGTGAGCTACAGGTGAGCTACAGGTGAGGTACAGGTGAGGTAGAGGAGTACAGGTGTACAGGTGAGGTACAGGTGAGGTAGAGGAGTACAGGTGTAGAGGTGAGGTACAGGTGAGGTAGAGGAGTACAGGTGTACAGGTGAGGTACAGGTGAGGTAGAGGAGTACAGGTGTAGAGGTGAGGTACAGGTGAGGTACAGGTGAGGTACAGGTGAGGTAGAGGAGTACAGGTGTACAGGTGAGGTACAGGTGAGGTACAGGTGAGGTAGAGGAGTACAGGTGTAGAGGTGAGGTACAGGTGTGTGACTGTGTGTGGGTGTGTATGTGTGAGTGAGTGTGTGTGAGCGTGTGACTGTGTGTATAAGTGAGTGTATTGGTGTGTGTGTGTCAGTGTGTGTGAGAGTGTGAGAGTGTGTGTATCAGTGTGTGTGTTTGAGTTAGACTGTGTGTGTGCGTGTAACTGTGTGTGTATGAATGTGTGTGAGACTGTGTGTGTGTGTGTGTAACTGTGTGTGTATGAATGTGTGTGAGACTGTGTGTGTGTGTGTAACTGTGTGTGTGTATGAATGTGTGTGTGTGTGTGTGTGTGTGTGTGTGTGTGTTCACCATCACAACATCTTGTCTAAATGTTGTTCAGGGTCAAATCCACACTGGACCAGAGCCAACAGCATCAGTACACCCTAACTGATCAGAACCCGGACCAGGACCCCCCCATCAGAACCAGAACCATCACCAGTACCCCCCCCATCAGAACCAGCATCAGAACCATTACCAGTACCCCCCCATCAGAACCAGAACCATCACCAGTACCCCCCCATCAGAACCAGCATCAGAACCATCACCAGTACCCCCCCATCAGAACCAGCATCAGAACCATTACCAGTACCCCCCCATCAGAACCAGCATCAGAACCATCACCAGTACCCCCCCATCAGAACCAGCATCAGAACCATCACCAGTACCCCCCCCATCAGAACCAGCATCAGAACCATTACCAGTACCCCCCATCAGAACCAGCATCAGAACCATCACCAGTACCCCCCATCAGAACCAGCACCAGTAACCCCCATCAGAACCCGCATCAGAACCATCACCAGTACCCCCCCATCAGAACCAGCATCAGAACCATTACCAGTACCCCCCATCAGAACCTCAGAACCATCACCAGTACCCCCCATCAGAACCAGCATCAGAACCATCACCAGTACCCCCCATCAGAACCAGCACCAGAACCATCACCAGTACCCCCCCATCAGAACCAGCATCAGAACCATCACCAGTACCCCCCCATCAGAACCAGCATCAGAACCATCACCAGTACCCCCCCCATCAGAACCAGAACCATCACCAGTACCCCCCCATCAGAACCAGAACCAGTACAAATCAGAACCAGCACTAGTATCAGTACCCATCAGAACCAGGACCCATCAGGACCAGCCCCAGTACCAATACCAGTACCCATCAGCATCAGAACCAGAACCCCCCCATCAGAACCTCTGAGCTGACCCACATGCTAACGTCACCTTAGCCAGGCTCCAGTCCGGTTCCCCCCTCCCTCAGAGCCGGTTCGGGGGGCTCCAACCCCGCTCCTGGACCCGGGCCGTGTCCCCTGACTCCCGGTCCCGGTCCCGACCCTCCCCCGGTCCGGACCCGGGCCCCCGAACCGGGCTACAGCTATGCTAAGGCCGAGACGGGGACCGAGGCTCCGGGTTTCCTCACCCCCTGGTCCCGGGGGGGCGGGGCTCCAGCCGCGGCCCCGTGGCCCCGCCCCCCGCCCCCCTCCGGGGCCCGCCCGGCGGCGAAACGAGCGCGCCTCACCTGGCTGTTCCGGAGCCGCTCCTGGAGGATCGCCTGGGCCAGCCCGGCCCCCCCGGGGCCCCCGGGCCCCCGGGGCCCCGGGAGCCCCGGACACCTCCGACGAGGCCCCGCGGGCCGCGTCCAGGGCGGCGGCGGGGCCGCGGAGCCGCAGGAGGCCGCGGGCCGCCCGCACACACACGGGGAGGACGGACATGTTGGGTCACCGCCACGAGCTGCCGGCGCCCAGGACGAACGGCTCCGATTGGCCCGCGCCGGCGGGAGCGGCGGGCCCGGCGGCCAATCGGAGCAGGGGGAGGCCACGTGGAGAGGCGGGAGGGCGGGAGATGAGGGGGGTTGGCCAATCACAGACGAGAGAGAGTATGACCTTCGAATGCGACGAGGAGACGGTTGACGGGCAGAGTTGAGATTATAATCTAATAGTCTAATAATTTAAGATGATCACAGCCTTCAGAGGTTATTGATCTAATAACATAAGATTATCACATCCTTCAGGTTATAATATAATAATTTAACAACTATCACGGCCTCCAGATTATTATCTAATAATTTAAGATTATCACAGCCTCCAGATTATAATCTAACAATCTAATAATTTAAGATTATCACAGCCTTCAGAGGTTATTGATCTAATAACATAAGATGATCACATCCTTCAGGTTATAATATAATAATTTAACAACTATTACAGCGTCCAGATTATAATCTAATAATCTAATAATTTAAGATGATCACAGCCTTCAGAGGTTATTGATCTAATAACATAAGATTATCACATCCTTCAGGTTATAATATAATAATTTAACAACTATCACGGCCTCCAGATTATTATCTAATAATTTAAGATTATCACAGCCTCCAGATTATAATCTAACAATCTAATCATTTAAGATTATCACAGCCTTCAGAGGTTATTGATCTAATAACATAAGATGATCACATCCTTCAGGTTATAGTATAATAATTTAACAACTATCACGGCCTCCATATTATTATCTAATAATTTAAGATTATCACAGCCTCCGATTATAATCTAACAATCTAATATTTAAGATTATCACAGCCTTCAGAGGTTATTGATCTAATAACATAAGATGATCACATCCTTCAGGTTATAATATAATAATTTAACAACTATCACGGCCTCCAGATTATAATCTAACAATTTTATAATTTAAAATTATCACAGTATCCAGATTATAATCTAATAATTTAAAATGATCACAGCCTTCAAAAGTTATAATCTAATAATTTAACAACTATCACGGCCTCCAGATTATAATCTAACAATCTAATAATTTAAAATTATCACAGCATCCATATTATGATCTAATAATATAATAATTTAAGATTATCACAGCCTTCAAAAGTTATAATCTAATAATTTAACAACTGTCACGGCCTCCAGATTATAATCTAATATCTACGATGAATAAACTGGAGTGTCTTCTGACCTTTGACCTCTGACCTGAGGCTGCCTGTGACCTCCCCTCACCTCTGACCTGGATCACCTGGTCCAGGAGAGGCTGTCTCCACCTGAGGGGGTACTGGTCTCTGCACTGGGACCAGTTATCTGAGGCCATGGCAGGACACTGGTTATACTGGTAGAGGGGTAAACTACTGGTTATACTGGTAGAGGGGTAGACTAACTGGTTATACTGGTAGAGGGGTAAACTAACTGGTTACACTGGTAGAGGGGTAGACTAACTGGTTATACTGGTAGAGGGGTAAACTAACTGGTTATACTGGTAGAGGGGTAGACTAACTGGTTACACTGGTAGAGGGGTAGACTAACTGGTTATACTGGTAGAGGGGTAGACTAATTGGTTACACTGGTAGAGGGGTAGACTAACTGGTTACACTGGTAGAGGGGTAAACTAACTGGTTATACTGGTAGAGGGGTAGACTAACTGGGTTTACTGGTAGAGGGGTAAACTACTGGTTATACTGGTAGAGGGGTAGACTAACAGGTTACACTAGTAGAGGGGTAGACTAACTGGTTATACTGGTAGAGGGGATAACTGGTTAATAGGTTATATGGTAGAGGGGTAGACTAACTGGTTATACTGGTAGAGGGGTAGACTAACTGGTTATACTGGTAGAGGGGTAGACTAACAGGTTACACTAGTAGAGGGGTAGACTAACTGGTTATACTGGTAGAGGGGCAGACTAACTGGTTATACTGGTAGAGGGGTAGACTAACTGGTTATACTGGTAGAGGGGTAAACTACTGGTTACACTGGTAGAGGGGTAGACTAACTGGTTATACTGGTAGAGGGGTAAACTAATGGTTATACTGGTAGAGGGGTAGACTAACAGGTTATACTGGTTGAGGGGTAAACTACTGGTTATACTGGTAGAGGGGTAGACTAACAGGTTATACTGGTAGAGGGGTAAACTAACTGGTTACACTGGTAGAGGGGCAGACTAACTGGTTATACTGGTAGAGGGGTAGACTAACAGGTTATACTGGTAGAGGGGTAGACTAACTGGTTACACTGGTAGAGGGGTAGACTAACTGGTTATACTGGTAGAGGGGTAAACTACTGGTTATACTGGTAGAGGGGTAGACTAACAGGTTATACTGGTAGAGGGGTAAACTAACTGGTTATACTGGTGGAGGGGTAAACTACTGGTTATACTGGTAGAGGGGTAGACTAACAGGTTATACTGGTAGAGGGGTAAACTACTGGTTATACTGGTAGAGGGGTAGACTAACTGGTTATACTGGTAGAGGGGTAGACTAACTGGTTATACTGGTAGAGGGGTAGACTAACTGGTTACACTGGTAGAGGGGTAGACTAACTGGTTATACTGGTAGAGGGGTAGACTAACTGGTTATGGAGGGTACTGGTTAACTGGTAGAGGGGTAGACTAACTGGTTACACTGGTAGAGGGGTAAACTAACTGGTTATACTGGTAGAGGGGTTATACTGGTAGAGGGGTAAACTAACTGGTTATACTGGTAGAGGGGTAGACTAACTGGTTATACTGGTAGAGGGGTAGACTAACTGGTTATACTGGTAGAGGGGTAGACTAACTGGTTATACTGGTAGAGGGGTAGACTAACTGGTTATACTGGTAGAGGGGTAGACTAACTGGTTACACTGGTAGAGGGGTAGACTAACTGGTTACACTGGTAGAGGGGTAAACTAACTGGTTATACTGGTGCTACTTTACTGGTAGAGGGGTAGACTAACTGGTTACACTGGTAGAGGGGTAGACTAACTGGTTATACTGGTAGAGGGGTAGACTAACTGGTTATACTGGTAGAGGGGTAGACTAACTGGTTATACTGGTAGAGGGGTAAACTACTGGTTACACTGGTAGAGGGGTAGACTAACTGGTTATACTGGTAGAGGGGTAAACTAATGGTTATACTGGTAGAGGGGTAGACTAACAGGTTATACTGGTTGAGGGGTAAACTACTGGTTATACTGGTAGAGGGGTAGACTAACAGGTTATACTGGTAGAGGGGTAAACTAACTGGTTACACTGGTAGAGGGGCAGACTAACTGGTTATACTGGTAGAGGGGTAGACTAACAGGTTATACTGGTAGAGGGGTAGACTAACTGGTTACACTGGTAGAGGGGTAGACTAACTGGTTATACTGGTAGAGGGGTAAACTACTGGTTATACTGGTAGAGGGGTAGACTAACAGGTTATACTGGTAGAGGGGTAAACTAACTGGTTATACTGGTAGAGGGGTAAACTACTGGTTATACTGGTAGAGGGGTAGACTAACAGGTTATACTGGTAGAGGGGTAAACTACTGGTTATACTGGTAGAGGGGTAGACTAACTGGTTATACTGGTAGAGGGGTAGACTAACTGGTTATACTGGTAGAGGGGTAGACTAACTGGTTACACTGGTAGAGGGGTAGACTAACTGGTTATACTGGTAGAGGGGTAGACTAACTGGTTACACTGGTAGAGGGGTAAACTAACTGGTTATACTGGTAGAGGGGTAGACTAACTGGTTATACTGGTAGAGGGGTAGACTAACTGGTTATACTGGTAGAGGGGTAGACTAACTGGTTACACTGGTAGAGGGGTAGACTAACTGGTTATACTGGTAGAGGGGTAGACTAACTGGTTACACTGGTAGAGGGGTAGACTAACTGGTTACACTGGTAGAGGGGTGACTAGACTAACTGGTGCAGACAGTTACACTGGTAGAGGGGTAGACTAACTGGTTATACTGGTAGAGGGGTAGACTAACTGGTTACACTGGTAGAGGGGAATAACTGGTTATACTGGTAGAGGGGTAGACTAACTGGTTATACTGGTAGAGGGGTAGACTAACTGGTTATACTGGTAGAGGGGTAGACTAACTGGTTACACTGGTAGAGGGGTAGACTAACTGGTTATACTGGTAGAGGGGTAGACTAACTGGTTATACTGGTAGAGGGGTAGACTAACTGGTTATACTGGTAGAGGGGTAGACTAACTGGTTATACTGGTCCCGCCCGCAGGGGGCGCCACACCGGAGACGCCTCAAATGTTTGAAATGATTTTAATGAGAAATCTGATCAATAATCAAACATCTGAAAACGACGTGACCGTAAATATACAGGGTGTAAATATATGCGCGTGTGCGCGCGTGTGAGCGCGCTCACAGAGAGGGAGGGGGAGGGGGAGAGCTCCGAGGAGAGGCTGGTCGAGAGAGGCAGGGAGGCGGTGAGAGAGCGCAGCATCGCAGGTCGTCGACGCACATCTCCGCTGCTCGTCAGGTAAACGCGTCCCCGATCACCTCCATCGATACATCGGTGTTCGTCGCGTTGTGTGTGTGTGTGCGTGTGTTTGTGTGTGTGTGTGTGTGTGAGTGTGTGTGTGTGTGAGTGTGTGTGTGGTGGTGGTGCTACTGGGGCCGCTCACCAACCAGAACGAACCAGTTCAGATGTCTCACCACCGTCAGACGGAGGGAGGACGTGTGCGCGTGTACGTGTGTGTGCGCGTGTATGTGTATGCGTGTGTGTATGTGCGTGTGTGTATGTGCGTGTTTGTATATGCGTGTGTGTGTATGCGTGTGTATGTGCGTGCGTGTTTGTGCGCGTGCGTTTATTATTCTGCGTCGTCGCGCGTTTATTTGTTTTTATTTTTAAAAGCTTTATTTTTATGCTTTTATTTTTGATGCGACGGTGAAGGTCGTGAGGATGTTTGTGTCTGAGTGTTGTAAAATGGAGGCCTGATGATGGAGGGAGAGGAGGAGGGGGAGGAGGAAGAGGAGGGGGAGAGAGAGGAGGAAGAGGAGGGGGAGAGAGAGGAGGAAGAGGGAGAAGAGGGGGAGGGAGAGAGGAAGAGGAGGGGGAGAGGAAGAGGAGGAAGAGGGGGAGGAGGGGGAGCAGGAGGGAGAAGAGGGGGAGAGAAGAGGAGGGAGAGAGAGAGGAGGAAGAGGGAGAAGAGGAGGAAGAGGGAGAGGAGGGAGAGGAAGAGGAGGGGGAGAGAGAGGAGGAAGAGGGAGAAGAGGGGGAGGGAGAGAGGAAGAGGAGGAGGGGGAGAGGGAGAGGAGGAAGAGGGGGAGCAGGAGGGAGAAGAGGGGGAGAGAAGAGGAGGGAGAGAGAGAGGAGGAAGAGGGAGAGGAGGGAGAGGAAGAGGAGGGGGAGAGAGAGGAGGAAGAGGGAGAAGAGGGGGAGGGAGAGAGGAAGAGGAGGGGGAGAGGGAGAGGAGGAAGAGGGGGAGCAGGAGGGAGAAGAGGGGGAGAGAAGAGGAGGGAGAGAGAGAGGAGGAAGAGGGAGAAGAGGAGGAAGAGGGAGAGGAGGAGGAGGAGGAGGAGAGAGAGGAAGAAGAGGAGGAGGGAGAGAGGAAGAGGAGGGGGAGGAGGAGGAGGAGGAGGAGAGAGAGGAAGAAGAGGAGGAGGGAGGAGAGGGAGATGAGGAGGAAGAGGAGAGGGGAGAGAGAGAGAGAGGAAGAGGAGGAGGAGAGGGGTGTCCTGAGGAAGAGGAGGAGAGGGGTGTCCTGAGGAAGAGGAGGAAGAGGAGAGGAAGAGTCCTTCTCCTCTTCTCTTCCTCCTCTCCTCCTCTTCCTCAGGACACCCCTCTTCTCCTCCTCCTCAGGACACCCCTCTTCTCCTCCTCTTCTCCTCCTCCTCTCTCTCCTCCTGTCAGGTTCAGACGTACGTTTCCTTTTGTTTGTGCTCTCAGAAGTGGGCGGGGCCAGACACGACACAGGCTTGTGATTGGTCCGCGTTTACCCGCTAATGGAGCCATTCAAGTCCGATGATCAATCAAATCGTTGTTATCGATGATTTTCACTTTGAACGATTGTTTTTGGCCCCGCCCACTACTTGAACTGTGTCACGTGAGGAAAAATCGCATCAGAATTTCAAAACGTTTGGTCATTATTATTGATTATTGACCGATATTGTTGTTTAGTGGTCACGATTATTGATGATTATTATTGATTATTGGTCATTATAATTTATTATTGGTCATTATTATTGGTTAGTGGTCATTATTATTGAGGGTTAATATTGTTTATTGATGACTATTCTTGATTATCTCTAACTATTATTGATTACCGATCACCTCGCACACATCAGCTTCTGTGTTTGCGTCAGCTGTGACGCTGAATGCTGCTGTTGGCTGAGTCACGACGCTGCCTCTGTTCAGAGAGGAAGTCTCACACACACACTCACACACACTCACACACACACACACACACACAGTTCTTTAAATAACCCACGTGTGTGTGTGTGTGTGTGTGTGTCTCAGGCTGCAGCTTCCATCACGATGACTAAGGAGGAGAACGTGGAGTTAACGGAGAAGGAGAGGCACGATGGTGAGGAGCAGGAGGAGAGGCGGGGCCAAAGGGAGGAGGAGGAGGAGGGGGCGGTGACCGAGGAGGAGGAAGAGGAGGAGGAGGAGGAAGACGAGTACGAGCTGGAGGACGAGAAAGAGGACGACGACAAGCTGGACGTGGACGAGGAGGAGGAGGAGCAGGAGGACGAGGACAGGGACGGCAGGGAGGAGGATGAGGAGCCTCCGGCCGAGCGGGACGCCGAGGAGGGGGCGGAGCCTGAGCCGCCATGCGTGTCCGAGTACCAGAGTCCGGTCCAGGAGGCTCGCCACCGGCCCGTGGTGCACGCCGCTGCCCAGGCGCCGCTGCCCAAAGACTACAGTGAGGTCCACCGTCAACCCCCGGGCCAGCGGCCCCTAACTGACCCCACCTCTCCCCCCCCCCAGGCTTCACCTTCTTCGACCCCAACGACCCCGCCTGTCTGGAGATCCTCATGGACCCGCGGACCACCGTCCCCGAACTCTTCGCCATCGTGCGTCAGTGGGTCCCGCAGGTGCAGCACAAGATCGACGTCATCGGCAACGAGGTGAGGGGGGGAGGGGCGGGGTGTGGCGGCGGTGGGGGGGGCGTGGCCTCAGCTCACCTGCGTCTGCCCTCAGATCCTGAAGCGCGGTTGCCACGTCAACGACCGGGACGGCCTGACCGACATGACGCTGCTCCACTACAGCTGCAAGGCCGGCGCCCACGGAGTCGGTAAGACCCGCCCCCCCGCTGTTGACCCCGCCCCCACTGACAGCCCCGCCCCCCCCCCTCGCAGGTGACCCCGCGGCGGCGCTGCGCCTCAGCCAGCAGCTGATCTCGCTGGGCGCCGACGCCAGCCTGCGGAGCCGCTGGACCAACATGAACGCGCTGCACTACGCCGCCTACTTCGACGTCCCCGAGCTCATCCGCGTGCTGCTCAAAGCCTCCAAGCCCAGAGGTGGGCGGGGCCGGCCCTCGCAGGTACCTGATTGGCCAGGGGCCCCTTTAACCCCTCCCCCCCTCCCCCCCAGTGCTCAACTCCACCTGCAGCGACTTCCACTACGGGACGGCGCTCCACATCGCCGCCTCCAACCTGTGTCTGGGCGCCGTCAAGTGTCTCCTGGAGCACGGCGCCAACCCCACCGTCCGGGTACGTCCCCGCCGCCGCCGCCGCCATCACCGCCACCGCCGCAGATCCAGATGCTCTGGCTCTCGCCCCGCAGAACGACCAGGGCCTGGTCCCCGCCGACGTGGTCCCGGACCCGATGGACATGAGCCTGGACAAGGCGGAGGCGGCGATGGTGGCGAAGGAGCTGAAGCAGCTGCTGCTGGACGCCGTCCCGCTCAGCTGCAACCTCCCGCGGGCCACGCTGCCCAACTACGACAACATCCCCGGGAACCTGATGCTGACCTCGCTGGGCCTGAAGCTGGGGGACCGCGTGCATCTGGACGACACCAAGGTGGGTGTGGCCTTCCCCGGTAGCCCCGCCCCCCCCCCCAGGTGGCTCTCTGGAGGTCGTCTCTTCTCTCCAGACGGGGACGCTGAGGTTCTGCGGGACCACGGAGTTCGCCAGCGGGCAGTGGGTGGGCGTGGAGCTGGACGAGCCCGTGGGGAAGAACGACGGCAGCGTGGGCGGGGTCCGCTACTTCATCTGCCCCCCGAAGCTCGGTAACCCGGCGACCGCCGCCGCCGCCGCCGCCCCCTCGCCCGCGCTGACCCAGATGTTCTTGTTCGTGCTGAAGGGATCTTCGCTCCGGTCTCCAAGATCTCCAAAGTGGCGGATCAGACGCCGTCGTCCGTCACGTCGACCCCCAGGACCCCCCGCCTGGACCTGGCGTCCCGCCTGGCCGCCAAGACCAAGAAGGAGAAGAAGGAACGTGACAAAGGTGACGCCTCGGCGCCCGCGGTCCCGGCGGCCCGTCCCGAATCCAGATGTTTTGTGGTTCCAGCCCAGAAGAAGAAGACGTCGGTGGCCAGCCTGGACCCGGAGGGGCTCAACGTGGAGGTCGGGGACCAGGTCCTGGTGGCCGGGCAGAAGCACGGAGTCGTGCGATTCTTCGGAAAGACCGACTTCGCCCCAGGTGAGTTCGCCGGAGGGACTGGTTTGACTGGGCCAACCTGGTTCTGATGGTCCTGGTGGTCCTGGTGGTCCTGCTGGTCCCGGTGGTCCTGCTGGTTCCCGGTGGTCCTCCTGGTCCTGCTGGTCCCGGTGGTCCTGATGGTTCTGACTCTCCCCTCAGGTTACTGGTTCGGCGTCGAGCTGGATCAGCCGACCGGGAAGCACGACGGCTCCGTGTTCGGGGTGCGCTACTTCAGCTGCCTGCCCAAATACGGCGTGTTTGCCCCGCCCTCCCGCGTGCAGAGGTGCGTCGCCCGTGGTTCTGCTTGTGGGGCCGATGACCTGGCCCTGACCTTTGACCCCTGTCGTTCCAGAATCGGCGGTCCCAAAGAAGGATCCCAGAAGGACAAGTCGATGGTGAAGAAGGTGCACCAGGTCACGGGTGAGGAAGGCTTCTGTTTCCTTCTTCAGACACAAACATCTGCCTCAGCTCCACATCTGTCTCCCGCAGTGTCGCAGCCCAAACGCAACTTCAACACGGTCAGATCCCCCAAAGACCTGACCTCCGAGAACTCCATATCCAGGTGAGAACACCTGGGGCTGGGCGGCTCTGGAGAGGTCAGCTTCACCTCAGGAAGGGTGGAGCTGACTCCTCTCTCACCTTCCTCTCCCATCTTCCTCCTCCCATCTTCCCCCTCTCCTCTCCCATCTTCCTCTCTCATCTTCCTCCTCTCATCTTCCTCCTCTCATCTTCCTCCTCTCACCTTCCTCTCTCATCTTCCTCCTCTCATCTTCCTCTCTCATCTTCCTCCTCTCTCATCTTCCTCTCTCATCTTCCTCTCTCTCATCTTCCTCTCTCATCTTCCTCCTCTCATCTTCCTCTCTCATCTTCCTCCTCTCACCTTCCTCCTCTCATCTTCCTCCTCTCATCTTCCTCCTCTCATCTTCCTCTCTCATCTTCCTCCTCTCACCTTCCTCCTCTCATCTTCCTCTCTCATCTTCCTCCTCTCATCTTCCTCTCTCATCTTCCTCCTCTCATCTTCCTCCTCTCTCATCTTCCTCTCTCATCTTCCTCCTCTCATCTTCCTCTCTCATCTTCCTCCTCTCATCTTCCTCCTCTCATCTTCCTCTCTCATCTTCCTCCTCTCATCTTCCTCTCTCATCTTCCTCTCTCATCTTCCTCCTCTCATCTTCCTCTCTCATCTTCCTCCTCTCTCATCTTCCTCCTCTCTCATCTTCCTCCTCTCACCTTCCTCCTCTCATCTTCCTCTCTCATCTTCCTCCTCTCATCTTCCTCTCTCATCTTCCTCCTCTCATCTTCCTCCTCTCATCTTCCTCTCTCATCTTCCTCTCTCATTTTCCTCCTCTCATCTTCCTCCTCTCATCTTCCTCCTCTCACCTTCCTCTCTCATCTTCCTCCTCTCATCTTCCTCCTCTCATCTTCCTCCTCTCTCATCTTCCTCCTCTCATCTTCCTCTCTCATCTTCCTCTCTCATCTTCCTCCTCTCATCTTCCTCCTCTCACCTTCTCCTCTCTCATCTTCCTCCTCTCATCTTCCTCCTCTCATCTTCCTCCTCTCATCTTCCTCCTCTCATCTTCCTCCTCTCATCTTCCTCTCTCATCTTCCTCTCTCATTTTCCTCCTCTCATCTTCCTCCTCTCATCTTCCTCCTCTCACCTTCCTCTCTCATCTTCCTCCTCTCATCTTCCTCCTCTCATCTTCCTCCTCTCTCATCTTCCTCCTCTCATCTTCCTCTCTCATCTTCCTCTCTCATCTTCCTCCTCTCATCTTCCTCCTCTCACCTTCCTCTCTCATCTTCGTCCTCTCATCTTCCTCCTCTCATCTTCCTCCTCTCACCTTCCTCTCTCATCTTCCTCCTCTCATCTTCCTCCTCTCTCATCTTCCTCCTCTCTCATCTTCCTCCTCTCATCTTCCTCTCTCATCTTCCTCTCTCATCTTCCTCTCTCATTTTCCTCCTCTCATCTTCCTCCTCTCTCATCTTCCTCTCTCATCTTCCTCCTCTCATCTTCCTCCTCTCATCTTCCTCCTCTCATCTTCCTCCTCTCACCTTCCTCTCTCATCTTCCTCCTCTCATCTTCCTCTCTCATCTTCCTCCTCTCATCTTCCTCCTTTAATCTTCCTCCTCTCATCTTCCTCCTCCAGGTTGCTCTTCTGCTGTTGGTTTCCGTGGATGCTGCGTGCAGAGATGCGATCCTAAACACCTCCCCTTCGCCCTTCTCCTGGTTAATCTCTGATCTTTGATCTCTGGTTTCTGATCTTTGATCTCTGGTCTCTGGTCTTTGATCTCCGGTCTCCTATCTTCGACCTCTGGTCTCTGATCTTTGACCTCTGGTTTCTGGTCTTTGATCTCTGGTCTCTGATCTTTGATCTCTGGTCTTTGATCTCTGATTTCTTGGGTCCTCTCGTTCTCCGTCACTCCCAGCTCGGATCAGTTCTAATCTCATCGTTCTAGCAGGATTTAGAGTGCCTTGTATCTGATTAACGTGTCCGTGTTCCTTTAAACTGTAACAAAATCAATTCCGAAAGTTTCATTTTCACTTTACTCCTTTGATCTTTTCAGCTGTGGTGTATCTTCTGTAGCGCTCGCTAAAAACAAATCAGCGTTGCCGTGGTTACGTTAAAAACCCGCGGTCCAGCCGACGCGAGCGTCTTCCGCTCACCTGACTCGGACCCGGCAGGGAGACAGAAACTGCATCCGTCTGCGATCTTTGGTTTTCCGTCGTAACGGTTGAACTGTAATCACAGATTAAACCACAGATTACAGATTAAATCCACACGTGCGCGTTACAGTTATAATCCAGGAAAAAAACGTTCCAACGAACCAAGTGATGGAGTTTCCTTTGATCTGTAGATCAACAGACACCTTCCTCCCCTCCTCCTCATCCTCACTCTTCTGAACACACTCGTGCTTCACGTAAAAATCTCTGTAAAATAACGGCAGAAACATCGTAACTGAGCGGAATCGGTGTACGTCGGCGCGCTGTGTCGCAGGGTGGCGCTCACACACACACCAACTTTCACGAACAAATTAGTTGTAGATTCCAAACGCTAACTCTCAGGTCGCTCGAAGTGTCGGAAAGTTTCGGCGGTGTAGCAGCGGACCCGTCGCTGAGACGAGCGCGAGCGTCCGTCGGCAAACGGACGCTCGTTCCGAACTTCTGGAGTTCCGTCGGGATCGTCCCGGCGGAGGTGTGTGTAACGTGCGGTAACGTCGCGGCGGGGGGGCCCTCCGTCGACGCTGTCGGTGTCGAGCTTCTGTCTCGTGGCCGCTAGGCGTCAGTAGTGAGTCGACGCCGCTGCAGGTCGTCCGTTTTAACGTAAACATCGTCTGACTTCGCGTCGTCGCTTCCTGTCGGTTTCCGTGTTTTTTTTATTTTTATTTTTTTTCTCCGTCTCCGGGCGCGACCGCGAACCTCCAGAGCTCAGATCAAAAGACGACGTATCGTTCATCTGGCGCGTCCTGGGGAGGAGGGACTCGCCCAGAAACCGACGATTTGGGAAAACGACGATCAACAGATCGACTGGTTGTGTCTGTTCAGCCCTCTCTAATCGATCAGTGAGAGACGGTGAATAAACGGGTGTTCAGAGGGATTTACAGTGTATATCCTATATTTTGATATTTTCACAAGTGTACTTTAGGTTCTTCAGTTCTGTGTTCCACTCGTCTGCTCGCACCCGTGTGTGAGCGTCAGCCGCTCCTGTTCGGTGTGTGTGTGTGTGTGTGTGTGTGTGTGTGTGTGTGTGTGTGTGTGTGTGTAACAGGAAGCTGAGGGGTTGGACTTGCATGCTCCCAGTGTGTCAGCATGGACGTGCTCCCAGTGACCCCCCAGTGACCCCCCAGTAACCACCCCCCCCACTACAATAAAGACTTTGATGGTTTTTCTACCTGTCCTCATTTTTGTTGCCGTGACAACGGACGTGACCTCTGACCCCTCCCCCAAGGCCGGCGTTAAGTAATCATCACCACAGAAGCGCTGAGGTCGCCGCGGCAACGTTTATTCCTCTAACATGTTCAATAAATTACGTAAAAGCTCGGGTGAGTTCGGGCGTGAATCCCGACGGCGTCACGGCCTCACCTGCGCAGGTGAGCCGCGGCCGGCGGGGCCGGCGTCGGGCCTCGGGGGCCGGCCGGCGGGGCTGCGGCCCGGGGACGCGGCGGGCCTGACCTTGGCGCCGCCACGGTGCTGCTTCCGCCGCGCTCTTCGGTTCTTGAACCAGACCTGCAGCACGTGACCACAGAGGAGTTAGCGCGGGAAGACGCCGGCCACGCCCAGATTACGTAAGAAAAACATCAAAGAACATCAAAGAACCGCCGACGTGATCAGTGACGTCATCAGTGACGTCATCGGTGACGTCACCGGCGGCGTGGCTCACCCTCACGGTCTCCTCGCTCAGCCCGCTGTTTCGCGCCACCTCCGCGCGCGCCTCCGCCGGCGGGTAGTCGGTGAGATCAAAGAGGTCCTCGAGCTGCCGCACCTGCGCGTCCGTGAACACCGTCCGGGCGCGCGCCTTCTGCCGCGGCTGCGCGTGCGCGGGGGCCGGGTGGTAACCATGGAAACCGCCTGGAAAGGCGTCTGGAAAAAAAAGAGGTTTTTAGTTCAATTCGGAGCTTTTTTCTGACTTTGAACAAAAATAACAAAAAATAACTTAAAGTTCAGCGACATTTAAGTTATAAACAGTTTAAAAACGAAGTAAAAACAATTAGAACAAGTCGGGACGTTCAAGTTCAGTACCGGACCAGTCTGAGCCCGTCACCAGTACCGGACCAGTCTGAGCCAGTCACCAGTACCGGACCAGTCTGAGCCCAGTCACCAGTACCGGACCAGTCTGAGCCCAGTCTGAGCCTGTCACCAGTACCGGACCAGTCTGAGCCCAGTCTGAGCCTGTCACCAGTACCGGACCAGTCTGAGCCCAGTCTGAGCCCCGTCACCAGTACCGGACCAGTCTGAGCCCAGTCACCAGTACCGGACCAGTCTGAGCCCGTCACCAGTACCGGACCAGTCTGAGCCCAGTCTGAGCCACCGGACCAGTCTGAGAGGCCCAGTCTGAGCCCAGTCGACCAGTACCAGTACCGGACCAGTCTGAGCCCGTCACCAGTACCGGACCAGTCTGAGCCCAGTCTGAGCCCCGTCACCAGTACCGGACCAGTCTGAGCCCAGTCACCAGTACCGGACCAGTCTGAGCCCGTCACCAGTACCGGACCCGGGTGACCCCTTACCTGAGGCTTGCGTGTGGCTCATCAGCTGCAGCTGCAGTCCAGATGTGCAGCAGAGGCAGCAGAGGTCGGGCCGCTGCAGGAGCAGCCGGGGCCCCCGCAGCTCAGCCGGGGCCCCCAGCTCAGCCGGGGCCCCCCGCAGCTCAGCCGGGGCTGGGGCAGCAGGGCCCCCGGGGCCGGGGCCGGGGGCCGGACGGGCCCCAGGTCCGGGGACAGGATGCGCTCGATGCTGAAGTCCGACAGCCTGCTTCGGTCCATGGGGCCGGTCTGAGGCCCCGGAGGGGGGCCAGCCCCCTTTAAGGCGGAGGAGGCCCTCCCAGGTGAGCTCTCAGGTGAACGAGCCCCTTTGATGGGCCGACATCAATCAGCTGATCTCAGCTTCTCTTTTCTTCTGGATCGTCTCATAAATTCAAACTGTAACTTTGTTCTCACGTTTCTGTCTTTTTCAGCAGTTTCAGTGAAAAACACCGTGACGGGATTAAAGTTTGATGTTAGAAAAGAGAAAATAATCCGAACTAAATCTGAAATAATCCAAAAGTACCTGAAACAGCAAACAGACACGTGATCGTCTGATGTTTGACCAGATGTGATTGGCGTCAGAAATGGTTGTGAACTTTATTATCCTTGAAAATGAAGTTGAAAAACGAGAGTTTTAATTGGATAATTTCCACATCTGATTTTTATTTAATCGCTTCCAAACATCTCTCGCTGCAGTTCCCCACCTGTCCTGAGGGGGGCGGCAGCGCCAGGGAACGAGCAGACAGGAAGCGATCAGCTGATCAAAGGAATAAAACATGTTTTTATCGAAACTGAAGGTGTCTGCTGGATCAATAAAAACCAAACTCCTTTTAGGTTGAGTTTCTGATGTTTTCGTCGCTCATGAACTTTGATAAAGTCGACCTTTATTCCGGTTTTAGATCCGCAAACTTCAAATTTGTCGCAGAAAATTTACATCTGAAATTAAACATTAAAAGAAGTGAAACTCCAAAAGAGTTCACGATGATCAAACGCTTTGATCGGTCGTGTCATTATCGATGTGGATCCGTCGTAAATATTTTGTTTCCATGCTCAATATGAAACGTTTGATTTTCGCCGGTTCAAAGTCTTTAATTTAAATATGAAGCGGCTGAATTAGTGAATAAATGCGAAGTTAGCTCAGCGAAGATCAATCAGTGATCAATAACAGGTCAATCAGCGGCTTCTTCTGAACTCTGAATGATCCGATCGACCGTCAGGATCCAGACAGAATCAAAGGAAGCGTGTATGGACGAGGATCAAAGGGCCGGTTTACACATCAATGAGATGACCTGAACAGAAACTGATCGATGATCCGAAGATGCGGTTTAAGGTTAAACCTCAGGTTTAACCTGAGGTTTAACCTGAGGTTTAACCTGAGGTTTAACTTGAGGTTTAACCTGATCTTTAACTTGAGGTTTAATCTGAGGTTTAACCTGAGGTTTAACCTGAGGTTTAATCTGAGGTTTAACCTGAAGTTTAACCTGAGGTTTAACTTGAGGTTTAACCTGATCTTTAACTTGAGGTTTAATCTGAGGTTTAACCTGAGGTTTAATCTGAGGTTTAACCTGAGGTTTAACCTAAGGTTTAACTTGAGGTTTAATCTGAGGTTTAACTTGAGGTTTAATCTGAGGTTTAACCTGATCTTTAATTTGAGGTTTAATCTGAGGTTTAACCTAAGGTTTAACTTGAGGTTTAATCTGAGGTTTAACTTGAGGTTTAACCTGAGGTTTAACCTGAGGTTTAATTTGAGGTTTAACCTGATTTTTAACTTGAGGTTTAATCTGAGGTTTAATCTGAAGTTTAACCTGAGGTTTAACCTGAGGTTTAACCTCAGGTTAAACCTGAGGTTTAACCTGAGCTTTAACTTGAGGTTTAAACTGAGGTTTAATCTGAGGTTTAACTTGAGGTTTAAACACGTTTAACTCTTTATTCTGTCTGAAAACGTCTTTTGTTGAGATCAAAGAAACACAAACGTCTTCGCGGGACCCGGGGGAGTGACGTCACCGCAGCCTCGCGCGGTTGCCCACAGGTGCTGACTCCGCCCCCTGGACACGTGACCTCGCGTGAGGCCTGAATCATCAGGTGTGTGTTTGTTTGTTTGTCTGATCTCACCACTTTGTCTTTGATCTGTCTTTGATGGTTTCGTCAAACACACGCTCACCTGCGGACGGGTCACGTGACACCCACCAGGACGGGGGGGTCCGGGACGGGAGCGCGCTCGGCAGGTGTGCCGGGGGGCGGGGCTTACGAGTGTCCTGCAGCAGGTAGCGTCGTGTTACGTGCAGCCGCTCAGGTGTTCGTCCTCGACACGGAAGGAGCCTCACCTGAGCTCAGGTGGGTCGGGACCGGGACCGAACCTGTCTGGACCGGGTCATGAGGCGACCTGAGGGGCTGAGGGGGAGCTGGAGCAGCCGGTGAGTCACACACACACAGACACACAGACACACACACACACACACACAAACACACACACACACACACACACACACACACAGACACACACACACACACACTCACACACACACACTCACAGACACACACAGACACATAGACACACTCACACTCACACACACACTCACACACACACACACACAAACACACACACACACACATAGACAGACACACACTCACAGACACACACACTCACACACACAGACACATAGACACACTCACACTCACACACACACACACACACACACACTAAAACCGGTTCCTCAAATTATTGGTCAAAGTCTCGTTTTACACCAAACTTGAGTCTGAAAATGTTCACGACGAAACCAGCAGAGACGCGCACGCGCACACACACCTGAAGGTGGAAAAACAAACAGGTGTGATGATCGAATGACGGCGAGTGTGTGTGTGAGTGTGTGTGTGTGTGTGAGAGAGAGAGAGAGAGAGAGAGTTTGTGTGATAGTGAGTGTGTCTATCTGTGTTTGTGGGTCAGTGTGTGTGAGAGAGAGAATGCATGAGTGTGTGTATCTGTGGGTCAGTGTATGTGAGGTAGAGTGTTTCCGTGATAGTGTGTGTGTATCTGTGTTTGTGGGTCAGTGTGTGTGTGTGTGTGTGTGTGACTGCCTGAGGGCAGGAGGTTTTTGTTCCCGTCTCCATGGCAACCGGCAGGTTTCAGTCCTGTCTCAGAGGCTCTGTGACACGTTCAGGAACTTCGGGAAACCTGAATGTCCTCTTGGCGTTTGTTGCTCCGCCCCCCCTCCGGGGACGACCCCGACCTTTGACCCTGGGGCACAGGTGGGCAGCCGGAGCGAGGCCTCGGCGAGAGCCTGTTCGAGCGGAGAGCGGCGGATTACTGAGGCTCCGCCCCCTCCGGCGGTTATTATTCAAATCTTCTTTAAATCTGAAGTGTTTGAACAAAAGCCGTTAAACCTGAATTAAGAATTAAGGTCGCCGAGGCGTTAATCTGGCGAGGAGGAAAGTTCGCTTAAGTCGTTTCAACTTCGCCAGACGGAGGTCGTGATGCCGCGGTCGCCTCCAGCGCCGCCGAGGCTGGGCGAGGACCCGAGGGGGCGGAGCCTGGACTGTGGGCGGAGCCTGGACGGGGACCCGGAGGAGTCCGAAGGGTACGCGCCGCCGCCGCCGCCCTCGCCATCTGATGCCACGCCTGCAGTCGTTGGACTCAGGTGTTTCCTGTTTGGACAGGAAGTGGCTCCTCTGGCGTGATGTCATGAGTGACCACGCCCACCTGGAGGCGTGGCTTCACCTGGCCGAGCGGGCCGTCGCCTGCAGCGGCCCCGCCCACTTCAGCTACGTCGGCGCCAAAGAGACGCTGCGGAGGGTCGAGGTGAGCGTGACCGCCGTCGTGGCTCCGCCCCCCCGACCCTGACGGACGCCGTCTGTGTTCCAGCGTCTGCGGCGGGAGGCGGGGCCTCGGCTCGCCCGCGCCGACGCCCTGGCGCGCCGGAACCGGACCCTCGCCAGGCTGTTCGGCGGCGCCGCCGGAGCCCGCCTGCTGGACCGGGCGAGGTCGTGCGGGCGGCGGTGCGAGGAGGCGGCGGCGGCGCTGGAGTCCGCCGCCGCTCGGCTGAAGGTTCGCCCCGAGGTCGGACCGCCTCCCCCGAACATCTGGAAACATCTGCTTGTGCCCCCGCAGCACTTCGTGGCGGAGTGGGAGGAGTTTGAGGAGGAGAGGGAGGAGCTTGCGCTCTGGTTGGCCGACCTGGAAGTGCGCCTGAGCGAGGTCGATCACATGACAGGAAACAGCTGCGAGAAGCTGCAGCAGCTGCAGGTGAGGGAGACACCTGGGGGGCGTGGCCAGGAGGGGAGACACCTGGGGGGCGTGGCCAGGAGGGGAGACGCCTGGGGGGCGTGGCCAGGAGGGGAGACGCCTGGGGGGCGTGGCCAGGAGGGGAGACACCTGGGGGGCGTGGCCAGGAGGGGAGGCGCCTGGGGGGCGTGGCCAGGAGGGGAGACGCCTGGGGGGCGTGGCCAGGAGGGGAGACGCCTGGGGGGCGTGGCCAGGAGGGGAGACACCTGGGGGGCGTGGCCAGGAGGGGAGGCGCCTGGGGGGCGTGGCCAGGTGGGGAGACGCCTGACGGAGCCGTGTGTGTGTGTGTGTGTGTGTGTAGTGGTTCCAGCAGTGCGTGTGCGTAAACGCCGCCCGTCTCGACGACCTCCTGCGGCGCGGCGAGGCGCTGATCCGCCGCTGCGGCGCCGCCGACGCTCGCCACGTGGAGCAGGAGCTGTCGGAGCTGCGGCGCTGCAGCGGCGGCGTCTTCGACGACATCGCCCGGACGCACACCCGACTGCTGAGCCTGAGACTGGTACACACACACACACACACACACACACACACACACACACACACACAGGGTGGGGCTGTGCTTTTATTTTGGTAACAAATGATGTCTCGGGCGCTGTCGACCCCGCAGGTCTTCGAGGACGACCACTTCCTGTCGCCGGGTCCCGACTCCGGTTGTCCGTCCGAGAGTCTGCTGGACGAGGAGGCGGGGCTCGATCGACCCGCCTGGCCCCGCCCCCCTGGAGGTAACGCCCGTCTCAGGTGCGGCGTTGCCAGCGTGCGCCGGTACCAGCAGGTGTGTCTGTCCTCAGACCCGCCCCCCCCGCTGGGCCCCGCCCCCGACGACCCCGTGCTGGAGTGGGACCCGTCCGTGGACGTCGGCCACTCCGTCCGCCACGACGCCTCCTCGTGTTTCAGCGCAGGTGAGAGGCTCCGCCCACCTGGGGCGAGGGGCTGCTGGTCTGACCTCTGATTGGCCGCGCAGGTGTGAAGAGGCGGAGCTACCTCAGCTCGCTGTCTGACATCAGCGGTCAGGACCCGGACGTCGAACGGGTGAGTCCACCTCCCGTTTACCTCCCGTCTCAGCTCGACCTTTATTTTGAAAGGTCACACCCTCTTCCCGTTCAGAGGCTGAGAGGCTGGCTCGACCACGCCCACTCCGGCGCCGCGCCGGCGGAGGCCCGGTGGGCGACCTCGACCCCGGACAAGCGAGCGGCGGGGCCCGCCAGCTTCGACGGCGGGCGCGTGAGGGCGTGGCTCGGCGTCCAGAGCCCCGCCCCCCCCGCCGAGGAGACTTCCTGTTCCAGGGCGGCGCAGACGGAGGAGAGCGGCGAGCGACCCGAGGAAGACGGCGCCGAAAGGCGGTCCGCCTGCGAACGGGCCTCCGGCGGGGGCGTATCTTCGTCCTGGGTCCCGCCCCTCCTCTTCCTCCTCCTCCTCTTCCTCGCCGCGCTGCTGCTCGCCGCGCTCTGCTGGAGGCACCGCGGCGCCGCGGCGCCGTCCGGGCTCCACCTGACGCTGACGTACGTCAACGGACCCCCGCCCACGTGACCGCGAGCCCCGCCCACGTGACCGCGAGCCCCGCCCACGTGACAAGGACGTCCAATCAGAACTGTCAGTTTTCAACATTTCACCTCGCCGTCCAATCAGAGCGCAGGAGCCCCGGGGGAGTCGGACTCGTCTTCGTAAAGTTACGAAGTGTAAAGTTTGTAAAGTTTGTGAGGTTTGTAAAGTTTTATCGTCGTAACATTTAAAGAATAAACGTAGTCGAGGACCTGCGCTAATGTTGCTAATGCTATCTTTAGTTAGTTTAGACTAAAAAATGAGATCTGTATTTCTGTTTTTTAGTTTTATATTTCCAGAAAAGTTTAAGTTCCTATTTCGACCGTAAACGAAGCACTTGGGCGGTCACGTGACCCCGTGGACCGTCGTTGACCTTTGACCTTTTGACTTTTTGTATTTTAGTGACGTGATTAAAAAAGATGTTTTGAATAAATTCTGAGTGTGAAAAGTTTCTGGGCTGTTTTTGGTTTTAAGTTTAAAACGTGAATTAGATGAAAGATTTGAACATTTTTCACTTTCACAATTTCGTAACATCACTTTTGAAGATAAATTACACTTACTCACATTTAAATGTTATTTCTTTGGTGCCGTTTTGAATCTTAGAAGCAGAATTTAAATTTATGCCGACAAATATTTAAATTACACATTTTGTCATCAAGATCAAAGTTTTATTAAATTAACTTTTCCACTAAAGTTGAGATAAATGTGGTTTAAAGTTTCACAACCTACATTTTTTAAATAAAAACATATTTGTTTTAATTTACGAAGAACCCGCTTTAAACTCACCTGTATGGTCACCTGTCCGCTCCACCAGAGGGCGCCACAAAGTCATCTGAGTCAGCCAATCACGACAGAGCTCTCAGGTCACGTGGGGGCTCCATTCTGATTTAATCCCTGAGAAAAACCAGATTTAACCTCAAATTAAAACCCAGATTCAGTTTAAAGTTTTTAAATTTGATTCAGTTTTTCTGTGTTTGAGTGTGTATGTGAGTGTGTGTGTGTGTGTGTGAGTGTGTGTGTGTGAGTGTGTGTGTGTGAGTGTGTGTGTCGTTCACGTGTGATCAGTAACGGAACTAATAGATTAATCACAGATTAACTGTGACGGTTACGGTCGGAAGGGGGCGCTGTTACAGATGTTATTGATAAGAGAACAAACTGGCACATTCATTCACACACACACATTCATTCACACACACACATTCATTCACACACACACACTCACACACTCACACACACTCTTACACACACACCACACACACACTCACACATTCACACACACACATTCACACACACTCACTCACTCACTCACACACACACACTCACACACACAGTCACACACTCACACACACAGTCACACACAGTCACACTCACACACACTCACACTCACACACACTCACACACACTCACACACACTCACTCACACTCACTCACACACACTCACACACACTCACACTCACACACACACGCACACACACACACACACACACACACCATTTCCTGGGTTGTTTGTAGATTAACCAGATTAAACCTTAATCAGATTTAATTTGTGTGCCATCGATTTTCTTTACGTTTTTCTCTCAGCGTCTAAATCAGATTAAAGTTTCTGGATTTAAATGAATCAAAGTTAAAAATGTAGTTTGAGTTTTTGTGAGTTCAGAAGATTTTTATTTAAATTTTATCGACTTCGTAGAAACTGAAGCTTTCGTTTTTGCAACAGGCTGAACGTTCGTTTGTGATGTTTCGGGAAGTCCTGACAAAATGCTGATGTCGTCGGACTTGTGACATCACTTCCTGTCGATGGAACGACAATAGTTCCCTCTCTGGGAACTACGGTTGCCATGCCAACCATAGGGTCAAAAGTCCGTCAGATTCCAGAGTTAACGTGAAATTATTCACCCTCTAACTGGATTACAGGCCTCTGTAGCTCCGCCCCCTCACCCCATCACACACACACTCACACCCACACACACTTTCACACACACACACACTTGCACACACACACAGACACATACACACACATACACACACTCAGACACACTCATACACTCACACACACACTCACACACATACTCTCATACACTCGCACACACACACACTCACACACACACACTCACACACACACTCTCATACACTCGCCACACACACACTCACACACACACACACTCACACACGTCACCTGATGAGATGCAGAAGATGATTCTCCATCTGGGTCAAAGGTCAACGGTTCCTCGGTTCCATCTCTGGAGCTTCAGGTCGTTCTCCAGCGCTCGTCGATGTTTTATCGATGTTTCACTCCGGATGTCGTCGGTAGGTCAGCGCGCCAGCATGAGGTCACATGATCCCTCAGACGTTCCTCAACTGGACCAATGTGGGTCGGTTCAGTGACCCTGAGATGACCTTCAGTCAACAGCCAGAAGGACCAGAGCGAGGAGGGGAGACAACGGGAGGACGAAGAGAGACCACGAGGTTTGACTGGACCAGGAGGATATCTGAAAACATCGGAGAAGATCTGAGAAGTTCTCAGAACATCTGTAAACGTCTATGAACATCTAAGAACCTCTAAGAACCTCTGAGAAGATTGAAGAAGATCTGTGAACATATATGAACATCTGAGAACCTCTGAGAAGATCTGAGAAGATCTGAGAACGTATATGAACATCTGAGAACCTCTGAGAAGATCTGAGAAGATCTGAGAACGTATATGAACATCTGAGAACCTCTGAGAAGATCTGAGAAGATCTGAGAACGTATATGAACATCTGAGAACCTCTGAGAAGATCTGAGAAGATCTGAGAACGTATATGAACATCTGAGAAGATCTATGAACATTGGAGAACATCTGAGAACCTCACAGAACATTAGAAAACACCTGTAAACATGTGAATGTTAGAGAACATCTAAGAAGATCTGAGGACATCTGAGGACCTCTCAGAACCTCTGAGGATCTCATAACCTCTCAGAACCCCTCAGAACCTCTCAGAACCTCTGAGGATCTCAGAACCTTTCAGAACCCCTCAGAACCTCTGAGGATCTCAGAACCTTTCAGAACCCCTCAGAACCTCTGAGGATCTCAGAACCTCTCAGAACCTCTGAGGATCTCAGAACCTTTCAGAACCTCAGAACCTCTCAGAACCTCAGAACCTCTCAGAACCTCTCAGAACCCCTCAGAACCTGTGCGCAGGCTCCTCAGGGTTGTTGAGTCACCAGGCTGATTCAGGGGGACGTGAGTCCAGTCAGATCTTAAGGACCAGCAGAAGGTGATTACATCACCACCAAATCCCACACTTTTTCAT
>CAJVRN010000194.1:612500-635000 GCA_911728415.1 Lagocephalus sceleratus
ATGAAAACACGCCGCCATGTTAGAGGCTGTTTGTCCCCCAAAATGGAGGGGGGCGCCGGGGGGGGCTCATTAGCAATGCTAATGCTCCCCCAGTGTTGGGGTTCAAGCACCTGCTGTGGCGGGCGCGCGCACGGCGGGCCCGCCGTCTGGAGGCCCCACCCCCTCCCGTCCGGGGGCGCGCACCGCTCTCATTAGGGCCGGGAGCGCGCGGCGGGCGGACGTGAAGGGGAGCGGATTCACGGACGGAACAAAGTGACGGTGCTTTGATGTCCGGAACCGGGAGGCTTTGATGTGATGGCGGGAGAAGAGGGCGGGAAGAGTTTGGGGGCTGGAGACAAACAAAGCGGAATAATGAGATGACGGGGTCGGCGTGGAGCTGCAGCGGAGCGTTACGCGTGTTCACCCCCCCCAAGAGAAACGAAGAGGTCCAGGGGCTGAGAACAGGGTCAGGCGGGGGGGGAGCACATGATGGGCAGATAAAGGCCGGTCTGTGTGAGGGGGGGGGCGATGAAGGGGCCTCTCTGTTGAGGGAAGCTCTATAGAAACTGGCCTTTGAGCCGCCTTCGCCCTCGCCTGACGCGTTACAGGGACCCCCCTCGACCCCCCTCGACCCCCCCTCACCCCCCCAACCCCCTCGACCCCCCCTCACCCCCCGACCCCCCCAACCCTCACCCCCGACCCCCCCTCACCCCCCACCCGACCCACTCAACCCCCCAACCCTCACCCCCGACCCGCCCCCTCGAAAAGCAGGGGGGGTCAAAGTGGGACCAGGAATTCCCCCCGGGGGGGGCGTGTCCGACCGCCCGCGTGACGTCACCTATCGATGGAACGCAACCGCCGTTGCCGTGGCGAGGACTCCCACGGCGTTCCCGATGTTTCCCGCCGAGCGAAAGGGATCACGTTCGGCGTGGGAGGCGGGGCTTGGCGGCCTCAGGTGCGCGTCGACCTGATCCCGGGTTCACGTGTGGGCACGCGTGCGGCCCCGCCCGATGGCTCCGCTGGAGTTAACGAGATTATCGGGAATGTCAGGGAGTTCCGAACTTCCCCCGCTGGGAAATCCTCTTTGCTCCTGAAACTCCGGGGTCAGAGGTCGCACGGGTTGGATGTCAAGGTCGGGGGGGTTGCCCGGCGTTCGAGGCCCAGGGACGAAGGGGGGGCAAGGTCGTGCTGGCACCCTGCCAAGGTGAAAGCAGAGCGATGCCGAGCGGCGTTCCAGATAGAGGGAAGCAGGTTTTCCTTAAAGGACTAATCTACGTATTTATTGAACTCATCGTCCCTCCAGAGCGACCCCCCCACCAGAAGTACGATAATTAGGCGACGGCGTAATGAGGGCAGGACGCAGAAAAAGGGCGAAATCTGGCTCCGAGGCAAAAGTCGGAAGAAACGGGACGATGGCCTGGATCACGTGAGAGGCGTGAGGTCACTTCCTGTTTGGTTCAGCGACGGGGAGGTTTTTGCGGAACGCCCCCCCGAAGACGACGCCGGGGGGGGCGGCGCCCGATCCCGTCTAAATTGGCCGCTCTCCGAGCAGCGGATTAGCCCGGCGCTAAGACCTTCACGCTAAAAGGCCTGAACGTTCCCTACGAGGGCAATCTGCTCGGGAACGCCGCCGCTAATCCCGAACAGCAACAACAACAACAGTTTATCTGCTGGAGCTCATCAGAACAGATCAACACTGCCCCGCGGCTCCTCGCCACACCTGCACGCTCACGGACACACCTGGACACTCACGGACACACCTGGACGCTCACGGACACACCTGGACACTCACGGACACACCTGGACGCTCACGGACACACCTGGACACTCACGGACACACCTGGACGCTCACGGACACACCTGGACACTCACGGACACACCTGGACGCTCACGGACACACCTGGATGTTCACGGACACACCTGGACACTGATAGACACACCTGGACACTGACAGACACACCTGGACACTGATAGACACACCTGGACACTGATAGACACACCTGGACACTGATAGACACACCTGGACACTGACAGACACACCTGGACACTGACAGACACACCTGGACACTGATAGACACACCTGGACACTGACAGACACACCTGGACACTGACAGACACACCTGGACACTGATAGACACACCTGGACACTGACAGACACACCTGGACACAGACAGACACACCTGGACACTGACAGACACACCTGGACACTGATAGACACACCTGGACACTGACAGACACACCTGGACACAGACAGACACACCTGGACACTGACAGACACACCTGGACACTGACAGACACACCTGGACACAGACAGACACACCTGGACACTGACAGACACACCTGGACACTGACAGACACACCTGGACACAGACAGACACACCTGGACACTGACAGACACACCTGGACACTGATAGACACACCTGGACACTGACAGACACACCTGGACACAGACAGACACACCTGGACACTGACAGACACACCTGGACACTGATAGACACACCTGGACACAGACAGACACACCTGGACACTGATAGACACACCTGGACACTGATAGACACACCTGGACACAGACAGACACACCTGGACACTGATAGACACACCTGGACACTGATAGACACACCTGGACACTGATAGACACACCTGGACACTGATAGACACAACTGGACACTGACAGACACACCTGGACACTGATAGACACAACTGGACACTGACAGACACACCTGGACACTGATAGACACACCTGGACACTGATAGACACACCTGGACGCTGATAGACACACCTGGACGCCGCAGGAGGACGAGTTGACCTTTTTTAAAATTGTGGGACAGGAAGTGACCTCAGCTCACCTCTCCACAGGTGAGGCCTTCGTCTGTGGAGAGCCAATCAGGAACCTGCTGGAGGCCTCGTAGCTTTGATCTGATTGGCCGACCAGACTCAGCCTGTGGGAATCACACCGACAACCTTCGTGCCCGGTGGGGTCACCGGGGTCGTGGGGGCGCTCTGGTCCGGGATGTGACTGGTTGACCTTTGTCGCCTCGGCGACCAGCAGGCGTGACTGTACGCATAAACAAAGGGGATGAGGAACGCCGCCTGATTGGTCGATGGAGATCAAAGAGGCGAGGGAGGAAACAAGCGGGGGGGGTGAGGCCCCTGACGCCTCGGGGGCGTCGCCCTCGCTCCCTCTGTCCGGCGTGGTGCCTTCGCCGCACGGGGACGGTGTAGGAAACATCAGCTCAGGCGGCGGTCAGTCAGAGTTAGGGCGAGTTGGGGTGACCTCTGACCTCTGTAGAAGTGGCCCCGCCCTCCCAGTCAGAGGGGGGAAGGGGGTGGAGGGGGAGGGGGCGGGGCTTCAGGTGGTGGGGCCTGCATTAACCGTGCGTTCCCTCCGCAGGTGTCGGCGCTCCAGTAGGATGCTGATGGTTCCCCCTCGGAACGGTTCTGCGCCCTGATCTCATGACCTGAGCGCCACCGGAGGGAACGACCCAGAGCGAGGGCGACGAGGGCGACGAGCGCGACGAGGGCGACGAGCGCGACGGCCGACCCACTCTTTCTGCTGCCGGATCTCCTTTCCTAGAATGGCGGCGACCGAGACCGACGCGGCGCCGGTGGTCCAGGAGGACGGGACGACCGCCGAGGGCAAGGCCACGGAGGCGGAGCAGGCGGCGAAAAACGCCGAGTCAGAGACTGCCGCCGAGACCGTCGATAAAGACGGCGCCGCCGTCAACAGCGAGGCCGCCGACAACAAAGAGACTGTCGACCACGACACGGCGGCGGCGGCGGGGGAGGGGGCGGCGGCCGGCGAGGAGGCGGCGCTCCCTCAGGAAAACGCCTCCTCCGCCGAGCCCAAGACGTCCCTCCTGGACTCCTTCCTGAACAAGAGCGGGCTCGGGAAGGTGATGGCGGGGAGGAAGAAGAAAGAGCAGAGCGCCACCGCCGCCGCCGGGGGGGGCGGGGACGAGGGCGCCGCCGAGGGAGGGGAGAAGGAGGCGGAGAAGGGAGGGAAGGAGGGGGAGAAGGGAGCGGAAGAAGGGGAGGAGGCGGAGGGAGAAACGGCTCCAGAAAACGGAGAGGAGGAGGAGAAGAAGGCGGAGAAGGGCAAAGGGGCGGAGCCTAAATCAACGGTCCGGGATCTGATCAGGAAGCCGGTGGCGAGGATCTTCTCCCACCGCAGCACCGAGAAGAAAGACGGCGCCCCGGCGGACCCCCAGAAGCCCGTCAAGGTCCGGTCGAAGTCCCTGGACCGGCTGGAGGATCCCGAAGCGCTCAACGCCATGGCGGACGCTGCCGCCGCCGGCGCCGAGGAGGAGGAGGAGGGCGGAGCGGCGGGAGGGGCGGAGGAGGACCAGAAGGCCTCGGCGGCCACCAAGCACATGAGGCGCTGGCACTCCTTCAAGAAGATGATGGCCCAGAAGACGCACAAACGGAGCGGTGGCGAGGACAAGGAGGAGGGGCCCGAGGGGGACGGCGGCGGGGGGGGGCGGGACTCGTCCACGCTGGACTCCAAAGACTCCGGCCAGAAGAGGTGGAAGCTGAAGCGCTCCTGGACCTTCCAGGGCCTGAAGAGGGACTCGTCCATCGTGGGCATCAGCGGGCGCGCCAAGGCGGAGGAGACGCCGGAGGGCGGCGAGGAGAAGGAAGAGGGCGGGGCCAAGGCGGAGGGCGAGGAGGAGAAGGGGGAGGGCGGCGAGGAGGAGAAGGCGGCGGGCGGGGGCACGGTGACGCAGCACGCCAACGAGATCTGGACTTCCTTCAAGAAGCGAGTTATCCCCAAGTCAAAGCGCGCCAACGCCGAGAGCGCCGCCGGTGGCGAGGAAGACGCCGCCGCAGGTGAGGGGGCGGGGCCGGGCACACGGGGGGGGGAGGGGGCGGGGCGTCCGCCGCGTTCGTTCGTCATTCGTTCTCGTGGTTGGTCCCGCAGGGGAGGAGCCGGCGGAGGACGGGAAGTCGGCCAAGGCCAAGCGCTCGCACTTCGGCCGCGCCGTCTCGCTGAAGAACTTCATCATGAGGAAGGGGAAGTCGCCCAGCGTGGAGCACGGCGAGGGCGCCAAGGAGGAGGGCGAGGGCGGCGAGGCCGAGGCCGAGGGCGGCGAGGGCGGGGCTGAGGCCGCCACGCCCGCCGAGGAGGCCGACGGCGGCGAGGCGGCCGTCCCGGGCGAGGAGGCGGCGGTGGCGGCGGAGGTGGAGAAGACGCCGAGCAAGGCCGCCGTGACCAACGGCGAGAACGGCTGCTCCAATGGGACGGCGGAGGCGGAGCCCGCCACAAACAATCACCAGGAGGAGGAGTCGAGCGCCGGCAGCCCCGTGAAGAAGATCAAAGAGGCGAAGGAGGACGCCAACGCCAAGATCATCAACGCCACGGCGGCCGTGAACAGCGGTGAGTTAGGGCGGGACGTCGGCGGCCACGAAGACGGCGGCGAGCGATGCGGGGGGGCGGGGCCATGTGACCAGGGGGCGGGGCGGGACGGCGAGGAAGAGGAGGAGGAGCAGACGAGGAAGAGGGAACTTCGCGACGCCGCCGTGGCGATTGTTCAGAACGTGATGTCGGCGGTGGCGGACCAGCTAGAGAGGGAGGGTGGCCCCGACAACGGCCTGAACGGCTGTTACCATGGCGACGCACAGTCGAGCACGTACTAGCACAGGCTACCCCGAGTATAGCCGATTAAATCAAAGGTTAGCCTAGCTTAGCATAACACTGGTTGGTGGATCTGATCAAATGATCAAAGACAAGTGATCAAAGATGAAAAGCAAATGATCAAAGATGAAAAGCAAATGATCAAAGACAAATGGTCAGAGATCAAAGACAAGTGATCAAAGATAAAAAACAAATGATCAAAGAAAAATGGTCAAATGATCAAAGACAAGTGATCAAAGATAAGAAGCAGATTATCAAAGACAAATGGTCAAAGATAAAAAGCAAATGATCAAAGACAAATGGTCAAAGACAAATCATCAAAGGCCAGACAAATGGTCGCAGTTGTTGTGCTAAGCTAGGCTAACCCCACACTACCTCACTCCCATTTATCTCGTCAAACGTCTTGTTAAAAATTCGATAAATGTTGTTGCATGATTAAAAACCCTCGTTTGTTCCTGAATCCTGAGAAAAGACAGAAAAAGAGATGGAGTGAAGGATCTGCACTCACGACCTTTGACCTCTGCATCCCCCAGTTCTAACCAGAGCCACAGAGACGACTGGTCAGAGTATTCCAGGATAGATACCAGTAGAAACCACTGGAGCAACATCAGCTTGATCACTGGTTGTACCGGGACAGAGAGGGTAGAGGACTGGTTATACTGGGACAGAGAGGGTAGAGGATTGGTTATACTGGGACAGAGAGGGTAGAGGACTGGTTATACTGGGACAGAGAGGGTAGAGGACTGGTTATACTGGGACAGAGAGGGTAGAGGACTGGTTATACTGGGACAGAGAGGGTCAATGACTGGTTATACTGGGACAGAGAGGGTCAGTGAGTGGTTATAGTGGGACAGAGGGGGTAGACGACTGGTTATACTGGGACAGAGGGGGTAGAGGACTGGTTATATTGGGACAGAGAGGGTGGAGGACTGGTTATACTGGGACAGAGAGGGTAGAGGACTGGTTATAGTGGGACAGAGGGGGTAGACGACTGGTTATACTGGGACAGAGGGGGTAGAGGACTGGTTATATTGGGACAGAGGGGGTGGAGGACTGATTATACTGGGACAGAGAGGGTAGAGGACTGATTATACTGGGACAGAGAGGGTAGAGGACTGGTTAATCTGGGACAGAGAGGGTCAATGACTGGTTATACTGGGACAGAGAGGGTCAGTGACTGGTTATACTGGGACAGAGGGGGTAGAGGACTGGTTATACTGGGACAGAGGGGGTAAAGGACTGGTTATACTGGGACACAGAGGGTCAATGACTGGTTATACTGGGACAGAGAGGGTCAGTGAGTGGTTATACTGGGACAGAGGGGGTACAGGACTGGTTATACTGGGACAGAGAGGGTAGAGGACTGGTTATACTGGGACAGAGGGGGTAGAGGACTGGTTATACTGGGACAGAGGTGGTAGAGGACTGGTTATACTGGGACAGAGAGGGTAGAGGACTGGTTATACTGGGACAGAGAGGGTCAGTGACTGGTTATACTGGGACTTGTTTCAGCACTTGAGCACAATCTTTATTATTATTATTTTCCTATTTTAATTCTTTTTTTGGTCTCTTCTGTTATCGTTTACCAGACTAAAAGGCGGGAAACGTGTGAGGCCCCACAAAGAGGATTAGAACTGGCTGGGATTCGCTGAGCAAGGAGCTCTAAGCCCCTCCCCCTTCCTCACAACTCCTCCCACCCCCTCCTGAACAAACATCAGCAGAGAGCGAGCGAGAGACAGAGAGGATGAATGAGAGAACGTGTGATTCATGTAGATGAGAAACCCTCAGAAAGCAATAATTCAGCCCTCCATCATCCCTCCATCCCTCCTCTTCCTCCATCTCTTTGATTTCTTCCTCTGTAAATTTTATATTGTCTAAAAGAGAAAAACGCAGAAATGCTAACACCCCCCCAGCACCCCCCGAGCTCCACCAGCTCCTGATTGGTGGATTTAAAGAAGAAAAAGAATAAAAAAAGACTTAGTTTTATATTGATGGCCATCTTGGTTGGTAGACCCCGCCCCCAGTCTTACCCACCCAGTAGATATTTGACAGGAGACCCCCCCCAGGACCGCCGCCCCCCCGCCACCACCGTACCGTCCTCAGATCAGTGTTCCTGTTTTTAGACTGTTCTATTGTGACATGAATATAAACAACACATCAGTCTCAACTGCTCCCTTTGTTCTTTAGCCCCTCCCACATGTCTGCTTTGATCTTCTGAATATCTACGGAAGCCTCTTCCTGCCAAAGTTCAAAAGTGACGTTTGTTTTGTCATTTAAAGGAGAAACTTTGCTGAAATTTTGACTTTTGTTAAAATAGCGACTTTTTAGCTTCAAATATCCAAAAAAATTTGATTAACCTGCGTAACAAAATATTTATTGTTACTTTTTTTTTATTGTTGATTCTGTCAGATCAATACTGATTATGTTGTTAATTAAATATTCGTCAGAATCACTTGTTTCAAGGTCGTCGCCGTGGATATTTCACCGTAATCTGGACGAAAGTTTCTTGTCTTAATGTGTCAAACTTGCTTTAATGACAGAGGATCAAAGGAGCTTCCGTCCCTCCCACCCCTCGTCTGACCACATCCTGTAATTAAAATAATCAGAACCATAACGATGATAATAATGACGATGATGTTCTGTCGGTCCGAGTTCTCACGTCCGCTAGCAACTGTCAGCAAAAGTATTTCAATAAAGACTAAAACTCTAACAACTAAACGGCATTCTGGGTAGTCTGTTTTCATCTGGGCAGTCGACGTGTGTGTGTGTGTGTGTGTGTGTGTGTGTGCAGAGAGAAAGTGGGGGGGGCTGGACAACACTGGACACTCAATCTGTATCGATAATCTCATCACGTTACATAAGAGACGGAAAAATACTGAGGAGGAGACAAGTGTGTGTGTGTGTGTGTGTGAGTGTGGTCACACTGGGTACCATCTTCATTCTACCATCAAAGTGAGGACATCGTGGTGGTCCTCAAAGGTGTTTGAGGGTGCAGACCTGGTTTAGGGTTGAGGTCAGAACTGGGTTAGGAGAGGTCAGAGGTCAGGCTGTATGTTAGGGTTTAAAACATGGTGTAATTATTCAAGTGCTCACACAACAGTGTGCGTTTCACTGAATGTTCCTCACAATCTTAAAGACAAACCATCACTTTAAGTTTAATTGTACAGTCCACCCGGACCTCTGACCCCCCACCATCCTTGAAGCTGGTCGACTACGACCAGAAACATCAAAGCGCCGAGTCGAGCGTCAGTAAGGAGGTCAAATTACCTTTGTTCTGTCAGGGTCACATGGTTTCAGGATGTGATGTCACTGACAGGACGCCACCTTCCTCTTCTGTGGGGGTTCAAACACAACAGCAAATAAACAGATAAACCACAAAAACTTATTTATTCCAAATCTGATCAGGCGTGCCCCCGCGGGGTCCACGGGCCGCGCCGGGCATCGAAGCAACAACAACAACAAAAAAAAAAAACGATAATGACACGTTGACACGTCACCACGGCAACAGCTGTAATTCCCTCCTGAAATCTGCAGCGTGCTGTCATCAGGCCAAATCTGTGAGATTATCTTATTACTGCTGTAATTCTGGACTACAGAGCTGCACACGGACACACACACACACACACACACACACACACACACGCGCGCGCACACACACACACACACACACACTCTCACAGTCTGTGTTTGAAACGACCAAAGGTTACAGGTTTAATATTTTCTTTCTTCCCTGGAGACAGTAACAGAACCAGTTTAATCTCCGGTAAAAAAAATCCCATTTTTCCGGTTTCTTGTGTCAAAGGTTCGACCCGGATCAGAACTTCTGCCTGTGAACACAAATCCAGAGTGTGTGCGAGGCCGCGACGGGTTCCAGTCCCACCGTCAGTCATCAGGGATTAAATCACACCTCCTCAGACTCCCTCTCTCCCCCGTTCACTCGCTCATCCTCCCGTTCCTTCTGCTCTCCGTTAATCCAACTTCCTCTTCATCCACATGAAAGCGTCTCCCTCGCTCCTCCGCCCGTCCCCTCCTCTTCACTCCATCTTCGACATCTCGAATTTGGTCGTCATGGCTTCCTGCGGCACACAGCAGACGCGATTATCGGTCGCCGACGACCCCCGGCCTGCGGACACGGCGCGCTCGGTCTCCAGGGGCGACGGCGGGGCGATCAGATTACATCAGTCGATGGCTGATGAGGAGGAAATGGACCCGCAAATCAGATTAAATAATCCGCCCTCATTCCTCACCGTTACCCACCGGGGGGATGATGGAGGGATGATGATGGAGGGATGAGGGTGGAGGGATGAGACCAGCTCAGGTCCCATCCTCGTGTGTCAATCCCAACGCCACCGAGGACGCGGGCGCCCGTCGGGACCTTTCCCGTGACCCAGCTGGTCTGAGTCGCCGTGAGAGCCGAACGTGGAGGACAAACCCCCCTTTTCCTACATCTGGAACGCTCAACCCGCCCACCAACATCTGGATGCGACGACGCTTTAAACGCGTGGGGCTGAAACCAAAGCCACGTCGCTCGGCGGGGCGTAACCATGGCAACAGCTCCGGGTAATGCCGCCGCCTGCCGGTCAGACCCGGGACTGCAGGCGGGAGTGACGTCATCGGGGTACGAACCTCGTCAGAGTCGAGCAGGGGGGGCAGCGCCCTGTGGGGGGGGGACAAGAGAGGCGTTAACGGGAGGCGCCTCCTTCCCCCCCGAGGGAGCGGCGGGGTGCGGACTTACACGTCGGCCATGGAGGACGGGATGTTCTCCTCCACCCACTTCAGGTCCTCGTCCTGGAAGACCAAAGAGCAGCGGGGTCACGAGAGGTCTCCGACCCCACCGCCGCCGCCTCAGGCCGGGCGCCGCCGCCTCAGGTCGGGCGCCACGCCGCCGCCTCAGGCCGGGCGCCTCACTCACCACTTTGCTGGCTTTGGCCGAGCCGTTGGTCTCGTTCTTCATCCCTCTCATCTTCATCCCCTCTGCAGACACGAACGAGAACGCCATCACAACAAAGACGGGGGGGGGGGGTGAGGGGGGGGGGGCAGGAAGCGAGGGGGGGGTTCTGACCAAAAGCCTCGTTCATCATGGGCTCCTTCTCCTCTTCCTCACTCTCCTCATCCAGCAGCGGGCTGAAGGCGTACCTGAGGGAGAAGAGCGGGGCTTCAGCTGCTGTGACCACCAAGACCCCCCACCTGACCCCCCCACTCCCCACCTGACCCCCCCCACCCCCACCTGACCCCCCCCCCCCCCCTGACCCCCCCACTCCCCACCTGACCCCTCCCACCCCCACCTGACCCCCCCCCACTCCCCACCTGACCCCCCCACCCCCCTCCTGACCCCCCACGCCCTCCTGACCCCCCACTCCCCTCCTGACCCCCCACCCCACCTGACCCCCCACTCCCCTCCTGACCCCCCACCCCACCTGACCCCCCCACTCCCCACCTGACCCCCCCCACCCCCTCCTGACCCCCCCACTCCCCACCTGACCCCCCACCCCCTCCCTGACCCCCCCCGCCCTCCTGACCCCCCCACCCCACCTGACCCCCCACCCCACCTGACCCCCCCCCTCCCCACCTGACCCCCCCTCCCCACCCTGACCCCCCCCCCTCCTGACCCCCCCCCACTCCCCACCTGACCCCTCCCACCCCCACCTGCCCCCCCACCCCCCTCCTGACCCCCCCACCTCTGGTTATTGGCCGAGGGCCGCCACAGGAACATGATGACCAGCAGGATGATGGAGAACAGGTACCCCCAGAAGGCGTCGTTGATCCACAGCTCCCTCCAGTCCTGAGGAGACGGCGTCCGTCAGGGGGGGGGCGCGCGGGGCCCAGCGGCGGCGGCGGCGGAGGCCGATACTCACGGACAGACACTTGGACATCTTCAGGGTCATCTTGGACCAGATGATGAAGATGACCGACGCTGAAACACGGTTTCACACACACGTGAGGAGGGCGAGCGGGGACGCGACAGACAGACGGCCGGCGGCGCCGCGGTTACCTATGACGGCGAAGATGAGCGTGTTGGTGAAGTGGCGGTAGAGCGAGAGCTTCACCACGTTCCTCCGCAGCCTCAGCAGCTTCATCGTCTGGGCCAGGCTCACGAAGATGTGGCGCAGCGGTCAAGGAACAACGACAAGAGCGCGAACGGTCCCCACAAGCCCCGCCCACTCCGCCAAGCCCCGCCCACCCCCCCAAACTGTCGTCATCTCGGCGAACGTGGGCCAAAAGTGAAGTTGGAGCAAAGAGAAAGGCGCGAGGAGGTGCAGTAGCGGATATCCACCAGCAGAGGGAGGAGTCGAGCACAGCCAGAGGGATAGCGGCCAGGAGAACTACGTCATCTTCAGCCTAGACACGAAGAAGGGGGGGGGGGCACCAGAGGGGGACAGGGGGGACACAGACAAGAGAAGAAGAAAGAGGACGCCCACTCAGCTCAAATGTGTCTGAACCAATGTTGACTGGTGTGAGACCACTGGACCTACTGGTCTGCTTGGAGGGCCCCTGCAGGGCCCCTACAGACCAAAGGGCCCCTGCAGGTCCCCTAGACCAGCGGTCCCCAACCCCCGGGCCGTGGATCGGTACCGGTCCGTGGGTCAATCAGTACCGGTCCATCATGAAATAATTCATTATTTCCGTTGTGTTTATTATGAGTCTGAACAGGCTTTTATTTTGAAAAATGACCGGATTCTCTCGGTCACATCTCGGTCACTTGAGCACCAAAAGCATCAAAATTAGTAAAAAAAGAGACGTTAAAGTTTATTTTGAAGGGGAAAAGGCCCAGATTTAGATTTAGATTGGACATATAAACATCTATCTGTGCCCCCCCCAGTAAAATTATCAAGCATCGACCAGTCCGATGATAAAAAGGTTGTGGACCGCTGCCCTACAGGCCCCTACAGTCTGCAGCGCCCCCTACAGGGCCCCTACAGGCCGCAGGGCCCCTACAGGCGCCCTATAGGCCCCTATAGGCCCTTACAGGCCCCCTAGAGGCCGCAGGGCCCCTACAGGCCCCCTATAGGCCCCTAGAGGCCCCCTGGAGACCGCAGGGCCCCTACAGGCCCCTACAGGCCCCCTGGAGGCCGCAGGGCCCCTACAGGCCCCTACAGGCCCCCTAGAGTCCGCAGGGCCCCTACAGGCCCCCTAGAGGCCCCTACAGGTCCCCTAGAGTCCGCAGGGCCCCTACAGGCCCCCTAGAGGCCCCTACAGGTCCCCTAGAGTCCCCTACAGGCCCCCTAGAGGCCCCCCAGAGGCCGCAGCGCCCCCTAGAGGCGGACTGACCAGTGCCTATGGATCAGATTTAAAGGATATCCACCAGACAATACAGGAGTCAATGAAGGCCAGCACTATCTCACACAATAACGTGCTGCCACCCCCGTTTCCTCGACCCTGGAGGGAGAGACAGGTCACACGTGTGTGTGTGTGTGTGAGAGAGTGAGTGTGTGTGTGTGTGTATGTGTGAGAGTGTGTGAGTGAGTGAGTGAGTGAGTGCGTGTGTGAGAGTGTGTGTGTGTGAGAGTGTGAGTGAGTGAGTGTGTGTGTGTGTGTGCGTGTGAGTGAGTGTGTGTGTGCGTGTAAGTGTGTGTGTGTGTGTATGTGTGAGAGTGTGTGTGTGAGAGTGTGTATGTGTGAGAGTGTGAGAGTGTGTGTGTGAGTGAGTGAGTGTGTGTGTGTGTGTGTGAGAGAGTGAGTGTGAGTCTGTGTGTGTGTGTGTGTCTGTGTGTGTGTGTGAGTGAGTGTGAGTCTGTGTGTGTGTGTGTGTGTGTGTGAGTGAGTGAGTGTGAGTCTGTGTGTGTGTGTGTGTGTGAGTGAGTGAGTGTGAGTCTGTGTGTGTGTGTGTGTGTGTGAGTGTGAGTCTGTGTGTGTGTGTGAGTGAGTGAGTGTGAGTCTGTGTGTGTGTGTGTGGGTGTGTGTGTGTGTGTGTGTGAGTGTGAGTCTGTGTGTGTGGGTGTGTGTGTGTGGGTGTGTGTGTGTGTGTGTGAGTGTGAGTCTGTGTGTGTGTGGATGTGTGTGTGTGTGTGTGTGTGAGTGAGTGAGTGTGAGTCTGTGTGTGTGTGTGTGTGTGTGTGAGTGTGAGTCTGTGTGTGTGGGTGTGTGTGTGTGTGTGGGTGTGTGTGTGTGTGTGTGAGTCTGTGTGTGTGTGTGTGTGTGTGTGTGTCTTACAGAGCTGACGCGGAGGATCCCCTCGATGATGGAGAAGACCAGGTAGAGCAGCCCGACCCCGACCACCCTGTGCAGCAGCGCTCCCAGTCTGGGCCTGTGGGGGACGGACACGTCAGCCACCGACCAGCGCCGCCGCCGCCACGACCCGTCTCCCGCGGCGACCGCTCACTTGACGATCCCGTATCCCAGACTGGCGATGATGACCAGCACCCGGGCCAGGGTCCTCTTGACCGCCGACAGCACCTCGGCGAACAGCAGCGCCCCCTGGACTGCAGGAGGACACACGGCGCTCACCCTCAGCTCGCCTCCCCCCCCGCCTCCCCCCCAGGCCCCCTCCCACCTGACGAGCCCTCGTATCGGATGCTCTGGAACTCGGCGTAGTAGATGGCCTTCTCCAGCATCCCCAGGAAGATGACCCCCCCCGATCCAGAACTGGATGCGGAGCAGGTCCCTCCAGTAGCAGGAGGACAGCACCAGCCAGACGGCCGCCATCAGCACGTACACCACGCACATCACCATGTAGAACTGCAACACACGGCGGCGCGGTGGGCGGGGCTTCGGGTGGGGGCGGGGCTTCGGGTGGGGGCGGGGTCAGGGCGTTCTTACCACCATCAGAGGCCACTCGGACGCAGAGATGTAGTCGTGAGGGCCCGTCATGCTGACCTGCACTGGAACACACACCCCCGCATCAGCTGGGCCCCCCAGCGTGTGTGTGTGTGTGTGTGTGTGTGTGTGTGTGTGTGGGACTGACGCTGCAGCTTCCAGGGCGTCGTGGGGGGCGGGGCCTGGCCGCTCTTGTCTCTGATCTCCTGGATGTGCAGGATGAACATGTAGGGCCCGTCCTCCCAGCTCTGGGCCACGGCGTCAAAGTGGGACGAGTTGGATTTCTGGAAGAAGCAGCGGGAAAACCGGGGAATTCTGGGACAACCGGCGGGCTGCACGGTGTAATCCCGAGGTCTTTAAACCCAGAATATTTAATCTGACCTGTTTCAAAGTCGCGGGAACTTTGTTTTCTCCGGTATTTTCCTCCGCTGACGCTTTCTTCTTCTCCGCAGGCTGAAAAACGACAAAAAATAAATTCTAATCTGATTCAAAACTGTTAATCTGATGGGATTAGAGAGAATCTGATTTAATCTGAGAACTAATCCCACATCTCCCCATTGCTGACGGCGACTTTACACCCTCCAGCTAAACCAGTTCCCCTTTGTTTACTTGTACTGGGACCATTCAGCGGGTCAGCAGGTTCTTCTGGTTCCCCTCCGCTAAGCCCCGCCCCCTCCCAGGTCAGCAGCCGGGACAGAACCAGAGCCGGGCCCAGCGGGGGTCCGTACCTTGGGTTTGGGAGGCTCCACCTCCCTCCTCCTCCTCACGCCGGCGCTCTGAGCGGTGCTTGGCTGAGACACACCAGGAGAACCAACGTTACCGTCAGAAACCAGGTCCAAACCTCCTCCTCCGGGGGGTCCCGGACCTCCGGGGGGGGGGTCGGCGCCAGGGCCTCACCTCTGGAAGCTGCAGGTCCGTCAGATGGGTCGGCGCCTCGAAGTGGGTCAGACCGAACTAAGAGGACACGAGAAACCCTGAACGACACGACTGAGTGTGTGTGAGAGTGTGTGTGTATGTGAGTGAGATAGTGTGTGTGTGTATGTGTGAGTGTGTGAGTGAGAGTCAGAGTGTGTATGTGTGACTGTGTGTGTGTGTGAGTGTGTGAGTGAGTGTGTGAGTGTGTGTGAGAGTGTGTGAGTGAGAGTGTGTGAGTGAGAGTGTGTGTGAGTGAGATAGTGTGTGAATGTGTGAGTGTGTGTGAGAGTGTGTGAGTGAGAGTGTGTGAGTGAGAGTGTGTGTGAGTGAGAGTGTGTGTGAGTGAGATAGTGTGTGTGTGTGTGTGTGAGTGAGATAGTGTGTGAATGTGTGAGTGTGTGTGAGAGTGTGTGAGTGAGATAGTGTGTGTGTGTGTGAGTGTGTGTGAGAGTGTGTGAGTGAGATAGTGTGTGTGTGAGTGTGTGTGTGTGAGTGTGTGAGTGAGAGTGTGTGTGAGTGAGAGTGTGTGAGTGAGATAGTGTGTGAATGTGTGAGTGTGTGTGAGTGTGTGAGTGAGATAGTGTGTGAATGTGTGAGTGTGTGTGAGAGTGTGTGAGTGAGATAGTGTGTGTGTGAGTGTGTGAGTGAGAGTGTGTGTGAGTGAGATAGTGTGTGTTTGTGAGTGTGTGCCTGTGAGTGAATGTGTGTGTGTGTGTGTATGTGAGTGTGTTTGTGAGTGAATGTGTGTGTGTGTGTGTGTGTGAGTGTGTGTGTGTGAGTGAGTGTGTGTTACCGTGTCAGGCTTTACGTGGGCCTGACAGCTGATCGCAGGGTACCGATGAAAGACGTAATATCCGTTCCCTCCGGGCTGTTGGACCTTCTGAGACCCAAAATAGGACGCCACGTTTACCTCCTGGACACACACACACACACACACACACACACACACACAGGTGTTTACGGTCCAGGTGGCGTGGCGGGGGCGTGGACGGCGTGGAGGGCGGGGCTCACGTTCAGGCTGGTGACCTCGTTGTAGCAGTGGGAGCTCCTCAGGTACCAGGACACGCCCAGCTGGACCAGGGACGACACGTTACACGTCTGCGCCAGCACTGAAAAACACACACACACACACACACACACAACGATGACGACGACCACCCGCGGGGGGGGCGGGGCTTCTGCCCCTGCTGGCCGGTGGCGGTGAGGCGCAGGCCCCGCCCCCTCAGGAGCACACTCACGCTTCAGGTGCACCACGCTGCTGTTGAACAGCGTCTTGGTGAAGTAGAAGTAGTTCTGCTGCTTCAGGGTCTCCTGAGGGTCACAAACACAGGGTCAAAGGTCAGCGGGGTCAAGAGGTCACGGCTCCTGAATGCGCTTGTGCGTCTCTACTCAGATTTGAGAGCTTCCTCTGACAGAACTCGTGATTTTTCGGCGCTCTGAGGGGTTAATCCGCCCCCATCTGGGGTCAAACAGGTCGGTTGTCGGGGTCTGACGGGTCTACTTGTTTGGACGCATCACGACGTCGGATCCCTCCGCCGCCTCCCGACCGCAGAAACCACCGTTTCCACCGGGTCTTGTGCCCCTCCGAGCCCCCCCCCAGCTTGACCCGGGCCCGGGGGCTCGGTTCGGGCCCCCTCGGGCCCGGTTCGGACCCCCCCCGTCCCGGTTCGGACCCGGTTCCCCCCCCGCGGACTCACACTGTCCACGTCCAGGACCCACTTCCCGGGCTCGGATATGGCAGCCGCCGGCGCCGCCAGGAGCGCCAGCAGGAGCGGCCAGGACCGCAGCCCCGGCCCGGCCCGACCGCAGCCCGCCATCTGGGGCAGAACCAGACCAGAACCAGACCAGAACCAGGACCAGGACCAGGACCAGAAGACGAATCTCCAGCAGCTCTTCCGGCTTCCGGTTGTGACGCAGGCGCCTGAGAGCGGAGGGGAGGGGCGTTCAGGGGCCGTCGGACAAACGACCATCTGTTGGTACGATACGCGGACAGTCAGGTTTATACCCCTCTGACTGGAGTCCGACATCAGGTGATGTTTAGAGCAGGTCACCGCCGGGGCTCACCTGTGGTTGGGGGCGGGGCCACATGACCTCAGCCTCCCGCCACCGGACGGGCAGGTGTCTGACTGCCTTCTGTCCGACGCTGGAAACGTGACCGTGAACGTCGCGAAATCAGGTTTCAGGAACGTTGTGACAGCAAAGTTAAACAAAGATAAGAAAATAAAGATAAAAGTAGATTCAGCCCCCTGAGCGGATAAAGATGATTATGAATGAGAAGTTTGTCATGTGATGTGGATAAAAGGACAACGACGTGCTCAGGAAACCCACGTCCTGGTCCTGACAGGACCTGCTGGATCAGGGAGGTCGCCTCCCAACAGGGTCGGCCCAGACCAGACCAGAACCAAACCACGACCAGAACCAGAACCTGTCTGTCGTCCTGTTGGTCTGGTTGAACTTGTTCACAGATATTCAGATCGTCAGCCAGAGGGAGGGCGGGGCCGCCATCTGAGGTCAGAACCCTGAATGCACCATGAGGTGCACCACGAACATCACTGACATTAGGACCTGGAGGACGGCTGTGTGTGTGTGTGTGTGTGTGTGTGTGTGTGTGTGTGTGTGTGTGTGTGTGTGTGTGTGTGTGTGTGGGTGTGTGCGTGCTGGGCGGGGTTGAAATGAAAGAGAACCTGTTTTCTGGACTTTGGGAGCGCCTCAGCCTGTCAGACTACCTGAGTGCGTCAGTCTGTCTCCAGCAGCAACAAGGTGAGCAGCCAACCTCTCGATCACACTTCTGCACTGTTTGTGGAACTTGTGTCTGTGTGTGTGTGAGTGTGTGTGTGAGTGTGTGTGTGTGTTACTTGAGACAGGATAGACCGGGGTAAGTTTTTCCGCCGGTCGGAATGTGGAAGATTCCAGCGCTCCTCGCTCCTCTGGACTTTTTTCCTGGAGCAGTCGGTGATGCGTTCACGTGCTTTGTGTAAAAAACTGTGTTGGGTCGTTGTGGTGTCAGACAGGAAGTCCTGAGGTCGTGGAACAACGTGAGGGCACACACACACACACACACACACACACACACACACACACACACACACACACACACACGGATGGACTCATGATCGGGGGTCGGTTCCCCTCCGGTTCTTCTGCTTTGGACTCTTTGGACTCTGGAGTTCTAAAACAGAAGAGTTCTTCTCACCTGTTTGAGGACCGCCGTCTCCTGGTGAACGGGAGGCCCCGCCCCCTCTGCATAAATTAGCTCAGGGCCACGCCCACAAACATTTACCTCGGGAGGCGAGGGTCTTCAGGAAAACACTACAAACGGGGTGAAGATCTGACAGCAGCAGGGCAGGCTGGGCCATCACACACACACACACACACACACACACACACACACACTCACTCACTCACTCACTCACTCACTCACTCACTCACTCACTCACTCACTCACTCACTCACTCACTCACACACACACACACAACACACACACACACACACAGGTCCTCCTCAGAGCCGTAGAAACGACCAAACTCCTCCTCATCTAACACCTCCTTCCCTCTTTCAGCCGCCAACATGTTCCTGGTGCAGAGCTTCTTCAAGAAAGTTATTGATGTTGTCAGGTGAGAACACACAAGAACACACAAGAACACACAGGAACACACAAGAACACACAAGAACACACCCAGACATCTTTGCTGATCTGACCTCTGGTTGTGTTTTGTGCCACAGTGACATCGACCCGTCTCAGTTTCACCCCTCTGACCCAGTGAGTAACAACAACAACAACAACACAACCCACAATAACACAACCACTCAGAACAATACAAACAAGACAACCAACTACCACACCATCATTAACAACACCACAAAGAACATCATCATCAGTTGATCAACACAATAACAAGAACATAACAAGAACATAACAACAACAACAACACAAAAACAACCCATTCTGTAGAACTTTTAACATTTTCCTTCAACAGGATCTGTGAAACTGAGTGGAAGATTACTGAGGAGCTAACAGAAGCTCTTTGTGTGTGTGTGTGTGTGTGTGTGTGTGTGTGTGTGTGTGTGTGTGTGTGTGTGTGTGTGTGTGTGTGTGTGTGTGTGTGTGTGTGTAGCCTCCTCCTCGCAGACCCCTGCACTTTGTCGAGGCCCATGAGTCCGATGAGGAGAAAGCCTTCCGGAGGCGCTTCCATCAGCTGGCAGGAGACGTGAGTTCCTCTGTTTGAGCTTCCTGATTCAGGATCATCTGGATTCTCTCTTATCACACACACACACACACACACAAACACACACACACACACACACACACACACACACACACACACACACACACACAGAACTAATTTTGTTGATATTCAGATCCTACCCTGATCACTACTCTGTTGTCAGGGGAGATGGAAGTGTAGACTTTTGTGTGTGTGTGTGTGTGTGTGTGTGTGTGTGTGTGTGTGTGTAAGGGGGGTGTCCTCCTGTTGTTGTGCGCCTGTTGACCCTCTGAACAATGGTTGTCTCTGTCTGTGTGTTCTGTGGTCACTCACCGCACCTGACAAGTGTCGCCCACATTCCAAACTCCACCCACCTGCTGGGATGGGCGGGACCTCTGTGGCACACCTGTCCACACACACACGCTCACACACACATACACACACGCATGCACACACACACGCTCACACACACACACACACACACGTACACACACATCTCAAAGGCATGAGTTCCTCCCCACCAGACAATGGCAGGAATGTTGTGTGTGTGTGTGTGTGTGTGTGTGTGTGTGTGTGTGTGTGTGTGTGTGTGTGTGTGTGACTCATCACTGGGGTGTGGGCACCAGTTTTACCAGAACTTTCCTCTCTGGATTTTCTTCTGGACCCCAGGAGGTTTGTGGTTTGACCCCGCCCACCCAGACACGTGGGCGGGGTCAGTCAGACAGCGGGTGGGCGTGGCCATGGTTAGCACCGCCCCCTAACCTCCAACACAGACGTGATCTCAGTGGTGTCGGTGCCGCGGGGCGACCTTCTGGGGGTCACGTGACCCCTGTTTTAGTCAGGTTAACCTTGGACACACGTGTGTTTCAGGACATGGAGGTGAGCCCCACCGAGCTGATGGACATGCTGAACGACATCATCTCCAGATGTGAGTCGGGCGTGGTCGAGGGGGCGTGGTCGAGGGGGCGTGGTCGAGGGGCGTGGTCGAGGGGGCGTGAGCAGGACGCCACGCGGGTTCCCGCCCTCACGCTTTCTTCTCCTTCGTGTCTCAGTTTCGAGCATGAAGTCGGACGGCTTCAGCATCGAGTCGTGCCGCAGCATGGTCGCCGTGATGGACGTATCCTTCGCTGTGTTTTAACGCCGCCGCCGCCACCGTCGCTCTGAGAGTTTGACCTTTGACCCCGGTCCTCAGAGCGACAGCACAGGAAAACTGGGCTTCCACGAGTTCAAGTACCTGTGGGGGAACATCAAGAGGTGGCAGGTGGGTGCGGCGGCGTCGCCGCGGCAACGGCGGGACGCTGGTCGTCATCGGCGATGTGCGTTTGTCGCCTGCAGGCTGTTTATGTGAAACACGACACCGACTGCTCAGGGGTGATTTCTGCTACAGAGCTTCCTGGAGCCTTCAGTAAAGCAGGTGAGTGTGTGTGTGTGTGTGAGTGTGTGTGAGAGTGTGTGTGTGTGTGTGTGAGTGTGTGTGTGTGTGAGTGTGTGTGAGAGTGTGTGTGTGTGTGTGTGAGTGTGTGTGTGTGTGTGTGTGAGTGTGTGTGAGTGTGTGTGTGGTGTGTGTGTGTGTGTGAGTGTGTGTGTGTGAGTGTGTGTGTGTGTGTGTGTGTGTGTGTGTGTGTGTGTGTGTGTGTGTGTGTGTGTGTGTGTGTGTGAGTGTGTGTGTGAGTGTGTGTGTGTGTGTGTGTGTGTGTGTGTGTGTGTGTGTGTGTGTGTGTGTGTGTGTGTGAGTGTGTGTGTGTGTGTGTGTGTGTGTGTGTGTGTGTGTGTGTGTGTGTGTGTGTGTGTGTGTGTGTGTGTGTGTGTGTGTGTGTGTGTGTGTGTGTGTGTGTGTGTGTGTGTGTGTGAGTGTGTGTGTGAGTGTGTGTGAGTGTGTGTGTGAGTGTGTGTGTGTGTGTGTGTGTGAGTGTGTACTGAGTACCATCATCCTCATCCTACCATCAAAGTGAGGACATCCTGGTGGTCCTCAAAGGATGTTTGAGAATCCAGACCTGGTTTAGGGTTGAGGTCAGAACTGGGTTAGGAGAGGTCAGAGGTCAAGGGGTCAGCTAGGAGGGGTCAGAGGTCAGGTAGGAGGGGTCAGAGGTCCTCACAGAGGTAGAAGTACAAGTGTGTGTGTGTGTGTGTGTTCAGGGTTCCCCCTGAACGATCAGCTCTACAAGATGATCGTCCGTCGCTATAGCGACGAGCATCAGGACATGGACTTTGACAACTTCATCGGCTGCCTGGTGCGGCTGGACGCCATGTGTCGTGAGTCTCGCCCGCCGGCGTCCGCGTGTCCCCGTGTCCCCGTGTCCGCGGCGCCGTCTGAGCGCGCGTGTCCCGTGTGTCCCCGCAGGAGCCTTCAAGACCCTGGACAAGGACGGCAACGGCTCCATCGAGCTGGACATCAAAGAGGTGAGCGCCTGGTCCCGACCCACATCTGGGCCAGATGCTGGCCCCTGACCCGCCTCTCGCCTGTCCCAGTGGCTCCAGCTGACCATGTACTCCTGAGGGCGCCCCCCCCCACGTCACCATGGTAACGGGACCAGAACACCAGGGCGGCCCGGTGGAGGAGGAGCAGGACCGGGGACCGACCCGAACCTGAGGCTGCTTCCTCCTGCTGCCGCCAGGCGGCGCTGCACACTCACACACAGGCTCACACACTCACACACACACACACACACAGGCTCACACACACACTCACACAGGCTCTCACACACAGGCTCACACACACACACACTCACACAGGCTCTCACACACACACACTCACACAGGCTCTCACACACACACTCACACACACAGGCTCTCACACACACACACTCACACACACAGGCTTTACACACACACACTCACAAAGGCTCACACACACTCACACACAGGCTCACACACACACACACACAGGCTCACACAAGCTCACACACACACTCACACACACACATTTATGTTCATTTGGATGAAATCGTAAAAGATCAGAGGTCAATAAAACAGATAATCGCTCCTGAGTGTCTTCTTTGTCCTAAATCACACCC
>CAJVRN010000194.1:640000-657500 GCA_911728415.1 Lagocephalus sceleratus
CTTCTTCCTCCTACTCCCTCTCTTCCCTCCCCCTCCTCCTCCTCCCTCTCTTCCTCTTCCTCCCCCTCCTCCCTCTCTCCCCCCTACTCCCCCTCCTCCTCCTCCCCCCTTCCTCCCCCAGAGCAGCTGGAGCGTATTGAGGAAGGTTTGGATCAGATCAACTCCGACATGAAGGAGGCTGAGAAGAACCTGACCGATCTGGGGAAGTGCTGCGGCCTCTGCTCCTGCGACAAGTAGGTCCGCCTTGTCCTGGGGTCAAAGGTCACAGGTGGCTGACCTCTGTTCTCCTGTAGGCTGAAGGCCTTCGAGGAGAGCAGCGCCTACAAGGCCGTGTGGGGGGGCGGGGCCTCCAGCCAGGGCGGCGTCGTCTCCAGTCAGCCGCCGTCGTCCCGTGTGGTGGACGAGCGGGAGGCCATGATCATGAGCGGAGGGTACATACGCAGGTGAGGACCGGCTCACCCTGACCCCTGACCCCTGACCCCGTCCCCTGACCCCGTCCCCTGAGGTGGCTCTGCTGGTTTCAGGGTGACCGACGACGCCCGTGAGGACGAGATGGAGGAGAACCTGGCCCACGTGGGCAGCATCATCGGGAACCTGAAGAGCATGGCGCTGGACATGGGCAACGAGATCGACACGCAGAACGTCCAGATCGAAAACGTCCAGGGGAAGGTACGCACGAACGCGCCGTCACCACGGTAACCACGCCTTCCCTCCCAAGCAAAACCACGCTGGTGGGACTCAAACCAACAGCCTTTGAAATCCCTTGATGAGTCTTCAAAACGCCCGACTGAACTCCCTCACAAACTCATGGTGGTGGGACACAAACTCATGACCTTCAATGATGGTGGTGGGACACAAACTCATGACCTTCAATGATGGTGGTGGGACACAAACTCATGACCTTCAACAATATTGGTGGTGGGATAGGAACTTATGTGTTCATGACCCACCATCAACAATTTTGATGGTGGGTCATGAACACATGACCTTCAATGATGGTGGTGGGATATGAACTCATAACCTTCAACATTGATGGTAGGACATGAACTCATGACCCTCAATGATATTGGTGGGATATGAACTTAGGACCTTCAACAATTTAGATGGTGGGGCACGAACTCATGACATTCACTGATGGTGGTGGGACATGAACTCATGACCTTCATTGTTGTTGGTGGGACACAAACGTATGAACTTCAACAATTTTGATGGTGGGGCACAAACTCATGACCTTCAACATTGATGGTAGAACATGAACTCATGACCTTCAACGATATTGGTGGTGGGACATGAACTCATGACCTTCAACAATATTGGTGGTGGGACATGAACTCATGACCTTCAATGATGGTGATGAGGTATGAACTCATAACCTTCAACATTGTTGGTGATGAGGTATGAACTCATGACCTTCAACGATGGTGGTGGGATATGAACTCATAACCTTCAATATTGATGGTAGGACATCAACTCATGACCTTCAACGATATTGGTGGGATATGAACTTAGGACCTTCGACAATTTTGATGATGGGGCACGAACTCATGACATTCAACATTGATGGTAGAACATGAACTCATGACCTTCAACGATATTGGTGGGATATGAACTTATGACCTTCAACAATTTTGATGGTGGGGCATGAACTCATGGCCTTCAAGATTGTTGATGGTGGGATATGAACTTATGACCTTCATTGTTGGTGGGACACAAACTCGTGACCTCCAATGATGGTGGTGGGATATAAACTCATGACCTTCAATATTGATGGTAGGACATGAACTCATGACCTTCAACGATATTGGTGGGATATGAACTTATGACCTTCAACAATTTTGATGGTGGGGCACGAACTCATGACATTCAAGATTGTTGATGGTGGGATATGAACTCATGACCTTAAATGATGGTAGGACATGAACTCATGACCTTCATTATTGTTGGTGGGACATGAACTCATGACCTTCATTATTGTTGGTGGGACATGAACTCATGACCTTCATTATTGTTGGTGGGACATGAACTCATGACCTTCCCGTAGGTCTAAGGATGCTTGAGGTCATGTGATTGAACCAACAACCTCTGATCGCCCCCTCCCCTCTCCAGGCGAACCTCAACGTGTCCCGCATCAACCACGCCAACCAGAAGGCCAACAACCTGATGAAGCGCTAGACGCGCCTTCGCCCCCTCGGTCACGTGGTCGAAGCGCCACGTCGGCCCATCGGCAGCCTCCAGGAGCCCCCCTGGACCCCCCTCGACCCCCCCGGACCCTCATGCCCCCCGACCCCCGACCCTCGCCCCCCCCGACCCCCGACCCCCCCGGACCCTCGCCCCCCCCGACCCTCGCCCCCCCGACCCTCGCCCCCCTCGGTCACGCGTCGAAGCGCCACGCCTCGGCCCATCGGCAGCCCCCAGGACCGCCCCCCCGGACCCCCCTCGCCCCCCGGACCCTCATCCCCCGGACCCCTCGACCCTCACCCCCCCGGACCCTCGCCCCCGGACCCCCGGACCCTCGCCCCCCCCGACCCCCGACCCTCCCCCCCCGACCCTCACCCCCCCGACCCTCGCCCCCCCGACCCCGGCCCCCCCCCCCCTGGACCCTCACCCCCCGACCCTCACCCCCCCCCCCGGACCCTCACCCCCGGACCTCGACCCTCACCCCCCGGACCCTCGCCCCCCGACCCTCGCCCCCCGGACCCCTCGACCCTCACCCCCCTGGACCCTCACCCCCGACCCTCACCCCCCGGACCCTCGCCCCCGACCCTCACCCCCCCCCGACCCTCGCCCCCGGACCCTCGCCCTCCCCCCGGACCCTCGCCCCCCCCTCCCCCCCCAGCCTCGTGCCTCGTGAATAAACCCGTGTGAAGCCACGTGTGGCGTCTTCTTGGGGGGGGGTCGGGGGTCGCGGACCCGCGCGGAGGAGGCGGCGTCCCGCTGCGGGCCCGCGCGCCGCCGCCGGGGGGCGCTGCTCCGGAGCCTGCGCAGTGGCGGCGTTCTCGTCACTCCGAACTTTCGGGGGAGTCGCGCAGGAGCGAGCCGCGCCGGTGGCCCCGGTAAACGCTTTGATCCGCGGCGCGCGGCGGCGGCCCCGCGAGCGCCCGCGCTTCCGGTCGGTGAGAGCGGGGCGAGCTAATGCTAACGGGCTAGCCGCGGCTAACGCCCCCCCTCCTCCCCCCCCCCGCGTCCGGGGGGGGCTTCGACGGTCCCGGGGCGGGGCTGGGCCCCCCCGCGGGCCCGGTGGAGCGGGGGGGGGCCCCGGGGGGGCCCGCGGGGGGGGCGCGGAGGCGTTAGTTCGGGCGTCGCGATTAGCCGCGTCACGCTACGTTAGCGCGCAGCGGCAGGAAGGCGAGCCGCACAAAGACCCCCGGAAGCTCGCCGCTGATTGGCCGCCGGGCCGCCCGCGTGACGCCGACGTCACCGCCGCGCTTCAGCGAAAAAAGACGCGAAAGAAGCGACGAAAGCAAAGTTCGACTTCGGTCCCGTGACGTGAAAAAAAGGTCCCGTCACGTCGGCGGTTCGTGAGGGCTTAACAGGCGTCGTGGCGCCAAAATTAGAGTTTAATTAAGACGAGCTGAGCAATAAATTAATGACGGGATAATTGAGGGTTCTCAGGGGTTCTTCTCGCCTGCAGGTGGCGCTATGACACCGAGAAAACCAACCTTTCACCCGCTCCACTGTTTGTCTTTTACATTTTACTGAACCTGATCTTGTCCGGGGGGTCGTTACGCATCCGTAGGGGGCGCTAGAGAGCCGGTTTGAGGCGTAAAATAAGAATTAAACCCCCCCCAAAACCTTCTGCAGGTGGATGTTGAGGCTCAGATGGAGCCCAAAGCTCACCTCAGAATTCTGAGACTGAATGTGGAGCCATCGGCAGCGTTCCCCTCCACCAGGAGACCGACCTGACCTCCACCTCTGTGCACATCCGCGCACTCTCAGGCCGCCGAGCTCGTTCAGCGCCTCATCGGTCGTTACCTCGACGCCGCTCGGCTGCTGTCGCGTCCCGCTCGCTCCCGTCTCCTCCGCCCCGTCGACTTTCTGACTCTGCGCTGTCTCGTTGCAGATGCCGAGGAAGAAGGGCTACCGCATGATTCGCCCGCCCAGAGTCCCCAAAAGTAAGTCTCTGTCGCCTGTCGTTTCTATGGCGACGGGGTCGTCGCTGCAGGGTTAGTCAGCTACCTGCAGCGGGGTCAGAGGTCACCGGCGAAGGCCGCGCCGGATGGACGACCACGTCAAGAGGGAGGGCGATGTAACCAACGGGGCCTTCTTCTTCTTCTTCCCCCTCAGGCGTTCTGCCGAAGATCGAGGGCGGAGCCATGTCGGACTCGTGGCGTGACGAGGACGAGGAGTTCAAGGTGGACCGGACCCAGGGGGTTCTGAGGTCCAAGCCGAGGTTCTCCTTCAACGAGGTGAAGCTGCTGCTGGAGGAGGTGAAGAGGAACAGGAACATCCTCCTCAGTGAGCGCCGGAACGCCCACGGCCGATGCTTGTCGCGGTCGCGGCGCCGCTGACGGCTCCTCTCTCGCCCCTCGTGTCCGTAGAGAAGTTCAACCACGGCGTTTCGTCTGAGGTGAAGAAGCAGAAGTGGGCCGAGATCACCGATCAGGTCAACGCTCTGGGCGAGAACCACAGAGAGGTTCTGATCACCTTTGCTCAGAGTCATTCAGGGGGGAGGAGCTTCGCCTCGCATAATTAATGCCTCATTATCCAGCGATGAAGGCGGGGCCACAAACCTGCGACCTTCTCCGGGTCTCTGAAACGACTCGGGTCTTTTCCAGATGCGTCAGATCATGAAGAAATGGGCCGACCTCAAGTGCGACGGGAAGCGGCGAATCATCGCCCTGCGGGGCCCCAACGGCGCCACCATCCGGAAGAAGACGCTGGGCCCCGTGGAGAAGATGGTCCACGACATCCTGATGATGAGCCCCCGAGCAGGTGAGGCGCCGACCCCCCCCGGGGGGCCTCAGGCCCGCCCCCCGCCCCCCCCTCACCGTTCCCGTTTGTTGTCAGACGGCGAAAGCGATCCGGACTTCCTCCCCGAAGACGTCTCGAAGCTCCACGACAAAAGCTCGTCTCTGTACCTGAACCTGACGGACGAGGCCTACGCCCTGGGAGGGGGCGGGGCTTTGGACATGTCTCCTCTGTCCTCCCCCGACAAAGACGGTGAGCTCGCCAACCCCGTGGTTAAATCTAAACTGACCAAACCCGCCTTAATCTGAGGAGCCAACGGCCCCTCCACGCTTTAACCTGGTTGTCCGTTTCCACGGCGACGCCGTCGCCTTACAGGGGACCCCTTCCAGTCGTCCTCAGAGTTCGACCTGGACGCCGCCGAAGACGGTGAGAACCTCAGCTTTCAGTTACGCGAGCTGTCGAGGTTTATCTGTCGCGTTCCCACGGTAACCGACGCAGCTCTTTGGCCCCTCCCCCTTTACGGAGCAGAGACCTGACGCCCCCCGTGTCTGTCTCTTCAGACCAAACGTTGGGTTTCAACGATCACGAGGACTCGCTGTTCCCCTGCCCGGAGCCCCGCCCCCCGCCCGCCCTCCCCGGCGAGGCGCTGCTGGGCGTGAAGCCCTTCCACACCTACTCCAGGCCCCCGTCCGGCCCCTCCGCCTCCTCGGGGGCCCCCGACGGCGAGCCGTCCTCCTCCGACTCTACCTCTCAGCCCTCCTCGACCTCCAAGCTCCAGCAGGGCTCGCCGTCGGACCCCCTCCCGGCGGGCGGCGCCAGCGGGCGGGAGCACGTGCTGCGGGTGGCGTCGCAGAGCCTGCAGCAGCAGCAGGCCAGCCGGGTGCTGCTGGGCTCGGTGTCGCGCTCGCTGGAGGCGCTGGCGCAGTCGGTGCAGCTGCTGGTGGAGGCGCAGCAGGAGTTCGTGCAGGAGTCGCTGACGCTGCAGCGCCAGACCGTCGACGTCCTGCGGGACTTCTCCAGCGCCGCCCTCGGCATGCTGGGAGACAAGCACGGCCCCGGACACACCCGCCCGGCGCCGCGCTTCTGAGGACGCAGGGGAGCGCTGCGGGGACAGGGGGCGGGGGCGGGGCCTGGGCTGATGGACGCGCGGCGAGGCCAGGGTTGTCAGACTCACTCGGACGTCTCTGGGGTCGGGCGGCGCGCGGCGGCGGCGGCGGCGGCGGCCTGGGGACCAGGACCTCTGATGTAGCAACACTTCTGAGCTGCTGAATGTAATTTCACTTGTTTTTCCAAATTAGTTTTTTAGCTTTTGTGTTCTTGTTGTTTGAGAAATCTACTGAAAATGTTTTTCTGTACAGTGAATTTTTTTTTTTAACTTAATCAGATCTGCGGACATCTGACCGACGAATAAACGGTGAATACAGACGAGTAGCTGTAGTCAGCAGCCATGTTTCCTTATTTATAGTTTCACCTGTGAGCAGCTTCTCTTCTGTGGATGAAATAAAGTGATTTTAAATGTGGGAAAAGTTTAAAGAAACCTATTTTGTAAATGAGTCTATGCAGTTTTAGTTTGTATCGTGGAGAATCAGAGAGGGTGAAATATGCTGCAGCGACAGGCTGTCTACTATTATGAAATAAAGATTTTTTTGAGTGAAGTTTTATTTGACTGAAATCCTTCACAACAGTTAAAAGTACTTTAATTTTAACACTGATATAAATGCGAATTTTGGTCGTCAAGTGCATATACGTGAGGAAATAACCACCAGAATAGGTGTAGCATTTGTCTAAACGTTATTTTCCCTTAATTCAAATTTTATGTATATTTTATGTGACATTTTAATCGTCTAATTGTCTAAACATTCTTTTACGTTAATTCTAATTTTATGTGACATTTTAATCGATAAACATGACGCTACACTTCCGGCCCTGCAGGTGGCGCACTAACCTGCAGCGAAAAGACACGAAGAAGACGAGAAGAGCCAAAATGGCGCCGCCAGTGTGGCTGTTTCACTGTTTCTGAAGAATAAATATAAAATATGACAAAAATATAGATATACATAACACACAATATGACGCAAGCTCGACCTTTAAAGCAGCTGAAGCCGTGAATAACAAATAATTCGTCACCGTCATAAAGAAAAGCGATAAAGGTCAAAGTTGTCGACCTTTGATGTTTTTAGTTTAGTTTGTTTTTAGTCGATAATTCTGTCAAACCTGCGTCAGAGTCTCTCCCCCCCAGGTCACAGAGATCTACCATCTGTTCATCTAATCCATCATCAGTTCATCTAATCCTAAAAACAAAGCTATATCGACAATCTAACTGATGGCCACCAGGTGATTATCGGTTATCAGCTCATTTATTTATCGTTTATCGTCCACGAAGGTAAACTAGGCAATCCCTTCCTCTGATCGTAATCGCTTATTTTGATTTAATTTCCACCTATAAAATGCAGATAAATGTTGAAAGTGGCCGATTTTGTGAACGCTTAGACCAGCGCCCCCTGGCGGTGCCGGGTGGTATCGGACAGTGAACTACAACATGCGTGAAAATAGAAACAATTCAGCATCGATGTGATGAAAAGGCCGAGTGGGAGAACCTGGGGAACGTCCCCGAGGGAGCAGGCGAGAGAAGACAGGTGTCTCTGGAGCTGGACTCACCTGCCAGGTGAGTCGGGGGGGCGTGGCCAGCCCGGGGTCGCCGTCCGTCCCGATCCGGAAGAGAACTCAGCGGGGGTCCCGAACGCCGATTCCCTCGCGTCCCACGACCTCCCGGGGGCGAAGCTGGTCCCGCCTTAGCGTCGCGACCTGACGCATTTACGCTCACGAAGGAGGCTTACCAAGAAAAATACTTTTATTTCATTATAAACGCACAAGTCGCATCTATGAAAGCAGAAAATCTGGTGTTGCATGTTTGTTCTCTGTTGACGGATATTTTGTTTCTTTAGTAAAATCAAAACATGAGAATCGAACCATCGACGACTGGAAGGTGTCACAAACAAACACAGACACTGTCAAACGGCGAAAGGCGGGGTCGGGGGGGAAGGGGGGCGTGGCCAATGGAAGTGGGCGGCGCCTGTTCTGCTGGCGAGCGTCCAAAACCGCTTCATCGTTCTGGATCGACGCCCGACCAGACCCCGGAGCGCTCCGTTCGGTTTCCCGTTCGGATTGCGGAGGTTCCACCGGGGGGACGCAAACACACCGAAAACGTCAACGCGGTCGACCGCGAGGTGTCCAGGCGAAGGATCCAGTCGGGAACACTGAGGGGGAGGAGGGGGGGGGGGTGAGGGGGGTGAGACCAGACGGTTAAAGTGCCAAAAACGTTCCTCCTCGTGGGGACGAGGCGTGTGCTTTGCTCCGGGACTCCCGGGACGCTCGCTCCTCCCGTGGCGTTTGTAATCCTTTGGCTTCTGACGGGCGCCGCAGACGGGGACGCGGGGCCTTCGCTGGGAAAACCCCCCACAACCCCCCCACAACCCCCCCAGAACCCCCCCACAACACCCCACAACCCCCCACAACCCCCCAGAACCCCCCACAACACCCCACAACCCCCCCACAACCCCCCAGAACCCCCCCATAAAAAGGGCCCTTAAGCTCCGGGCCCGGACGAGCGTTTGACCCCGCTGGAGGGCCGTTGGGTCACGTGACGAAAGAGGGGAGCGTTCCAAACCCTCCGAGGTAAAAGTCTCACGGCCCGTCTGGGGCCTGAAGGTCACGGGCGGGTCGGCGGGTTCCCCTCCAGAGGTCAGAGGTCAAAGGTCAGGATGGACCAGTCCAGTCTGGGACCTGGAGGGGAACAAGGAGGACAGGGGAGTAAGCTTGACCCCAGGATACAGGTGTGTGTGTGTGTGTGTGTGTGTGTGTGAGTGTGTGTGTGTGAGTGTGTGTGTGTGTGTGAGTGTGTGTGTGTGTGAGTGTGTGTGAGTGTATGTGTGTGAGTGTGTGTGTGTGTGTGAGTGTGTGTGTGTGTGAGTGTGTGTGAGTGTGTGTGTGTGTGAGTGTGTGAGTGTGTGTGTGTGTGTGTGTGTGTGTGTGTGTGTGTGTGTGTGTGAGTGTGTGTGTGTGTGAGTGTGTGTGAGTGTATGTGTGTGAGTGTGTGTGTGTGTGAGTGTGTGTGTGTGTGAGTGTGTGAGTGTGTGTGAGTGTGTGAGTGTGTGTGTGTGTGAGTGTGTGAGTGTGTGTGTGTGTGTGTGTGTATGTGTATGTGTGAGTGTGTGAGTGTGTGTGTTTGTGTGTGTGTATGTGAGTGTGTGTGAGTGTGTGTGTGTGAGTGTGTGTGTTAGTGTGTGTGAGTGTGTGTATGTGTGTATGAGTGTGTGTGTGTGAGTGTGTGTGTGAGTGTGTGTGTGTGAGTGTGTGTGTGTGAGTGTTTGTGTGTGTGTGTGAGTGTGAGTGTGTGAGTGTTTGTGTGTGTGTGTGTGTGTGAGTGTGTGAGTGTGTATGTGAGTGTGTGTGTGTGTGTATATGTGAGAGTTTGTGTGTGCGTTGACCTCTGACCTCTGTGGCCTCTTCTTCGGCACTGCGATGCTGAACGTGATAAAAAAATCTGGAAGACACAAACACGGCCGTTACTGCACATCTGGGGGTGTTCCAGATGTGGGGGAGAAGCTGTTCCAGCTGTGGCCACCAGGGGGCAGTGTGGCTCTACCCAGCATGCACCGCTGCAGGAAGGCGCCCCAGCTTACCTGCGTACCCTCCTGAGGGTGGGCGTGGCTCTGACGGCTCCCAAGGCGAGGCCCCACCCCCTCAGAAGCCCCGCCCCCCACCAGAAGCCCCGCCCCCAGGGACTCACCCATGACAGGAGCTCCTCCTCTGGGCGGAGTTTGGCTCCAGGCACCGGCAACAAATCAGAAACAAAAAGAGGGGGCGGAGCTTGGGGAGTCGTGTGCTATTGGGAGATGGCGTCGTCGCCGCGGGCGGGGTTCAAGTCCACCACGGTGGTCCCCCGAAGGGAGGCCACGCCCACTCCCTCCGCCGCTGCCCCCGGCTGCGAGCCTTTGGCTCCGCCCCCACCTGCGGGCAGAGAAGGAGGGGGGTCACGCTGGCGTCCCGGGGGGGGGTCGCCGGCGCTCACCTGGCCGCCGGGCGCTTACCCTGGGCGCCGGCGGAGGACGGGGGCAGGGCCCCGCCCCCTCCCCCGTTGGTCTGCGAGCACACGTTGGCGTGGCGTGCGGGCGCCTTCTGCTTGTAGTGGTTGCTGTGCAGCTTGTACTTCATCAGCAGGATGAAGATGAAGACGAGCACGGACGCCACGATGATGCCGCCGATGATGATGATCATGGTCCCGCCCAGGAACTGAGGGGGACAGAGGGGGCGGGGTTTAGGGCCGAGGGGGCGGGGGTTGGGGCGGAGGGCGGGGCCCGGCGGAGTCACCTGGTCGCGGATGGAGTGGCAGCGGCCGTACTCGGCCTCGGTGCTGAAGGACACGCAGCCGACCAGCCGGGTCCCCGTCAGCGCCGTCACGCCGTCGTCGTAGACGGCGAAGACGCACAGCTCGTAGTCCCGCGCCGACGCCAGGTCGCTCAGCAGGAAGTACTTGTGATTGGCCGGGATCATCCTGTTGCCGTGGAAACGGGAGACAGAGGAGGACGAGGGGGTCAAAGTCCTGGACGAGATGATTAGTGATGATGGATCAGTGGGGGGCGGGGCCTGAGTTGATTTGGGGCGGGGCCTGGGTTTGGGGGCGGTCCCCCGGGTTTGGGGGCGGTCCCCCGGGTTTGGGGGCGGGGCCTGGGTTGGTTAGGGAGGTCCCCCGGGTTGGGGGCGTGGCCTATGTCGGTTTTGGGGCGTGGTCTGGGTTGGGGGCGTGGTTTGTGGTTGTTTTGGGGGCGGGGCCCCGGGTCGGGGGCGGGGCCTGGTTGGTTGGGGGGGTGTTTGTGTACGACGGATCGTAAACGTAAATCCGAAGGTTCCGCTCCCGTCCCCCCGTTTTCCCGACAGCGAGGCGGGCTGGCGACGGCGGCGCATCATCATGCAAATGAAATCAAGCGCGGCGGCGTTGGGATTATTCCGTACGCCGGAGCGCTTTTCTCCACGTGGCGCCGCCTCGGGCTCTGACTCAGTTCGGGAATCTGCATAATGGAATCACTGGAGATTCCGCCTAATTGCGGTTTAAACGCGCCGGCCTCACGAAGGCGGAGCGCGCAAGGACGGCGCCGCCAGCCGAGGGGCCGCAGCGGCACGCCGTCCTCACGCGGTGGGAGGGGGGGCGGAGCGTCGGGGCTCCCTGTGGGCGTGTCCAAAACGATGGCTGGTTTGGGTCAGGAGATCCTGGGGGGCGGGGCTAAATGTGAGACAGTTGGGGGGCGGAGCTAAATGTGAGGAGGAGGGAGCAACTAATAATGTCAGTTTAATGAAAGATGAACACACACTCACACACTCTCACACACACACTCACTCACACACACACACACACACACACACACACACACACACACACACACACACACACACACACAGGTCCAGAATAATAAAGGAGGAGAATCGATAGATTCATTTCCTGCTGCTGACAGAGGTTGATCTCTCGATGGACCCATAATCCAGGAGTGTGTGTGTGTGTTTCTATTTCTGTGGGTGTGTGTATGTTCCTGAGTGTGTTCCTGAGTGTGTTCCTGTATGTGTGTATGTGTATGTATGTTCCTGAGTGTGTTCTTGAGTCTGTTACTGTGTGTGTGTATGTTCGTGTGTATGTTCTGAGTGTGTTCTTGAGTGTGTTACTGTGTGTGTGTATGTTCCTGAGTGTGTACATTTGTGTTTCTGTGTTTCTGTTCCTGAGTTTGTGCTCTTGTGTGTGTTCCTGTGTGTGTGTGTTCCTGAGTGTGTTAAGTGTGTTCCTGAGTGTGTTCCTGAGTGTGTTCCTGAGTGTGTTCCTGTGTGTGTATGTGTGTGTTCCTGAGTGTGTTCCTGAGTGTGAGTGTGTTCCTGTGTGTGTGTGTGTGAACAGATAGAGATGCTCAGGTGATTCCAGGCCTGCAGGGCTGCAGATGGAGAATATTGTGAAATAATAACGTTCCCCAGCGGGAGCGTCGGCCGTTATCTCGACCCTTCTGGACCGCTCCGTCCGTCTCACGTCCGTCCATCCGTCCGTCCGTCTCCCTCCGCTGATTCCGCCTCACTTCTCTTCCCAGACGGGAACGAACCTCAAACTGCTGCTGGAGCTCTTCAGCTCAGGCTGGTTCATCTCAAATGAGATAGAGGGTGTGTGTCTCACCTGTGTGTGTGTGTCTCACCTGTGTGTGTGTCTCACCTCTGTGTATGTGTCATCTCTGTGTGTGTGTCTCACCTCTGTGTGTGAGTCTCACCTGTGTGTGTGTGTCTCACCTGTGTTTGTGTGTCTCACCTGTGTGTGTGTGTCTCACCTGTGTTTGTGTGTCTCACCTGTGTTTGTGTGTCTCACCTGTGTGTGTGTGTCTCACCTGTGTTTGTGTGTCTCACCTGTGTGTGTGTGTGTCACCTGTGTGTGTGTGTCTCACCTGTGTTTGTGTGTCTCACCTGTGTGTGTGTGTGTCACCTGTGTGTGTGTGTCTCACCTGTGTGTGTGTGTCTCACCTGTGTTTGTGTGTCTCACCTGTGTGTGTGTGTGTCACCTGTGTGTGTGTGTCTCACCTGTGTGTGTGTCTCACCTGTGTGTATGTGTGTCTCACCTGTGTGTATATGTGTCTCACCTGTGTGTATGTGTGTCTCACCTGAGTGTATATGTGTCTCACCTGTGTGTATATGTGTCTCACCTGTGTGTGTGTGTCTCACCTGTGTGTGTGTCTCACCTGTAGATGAGGATGTCGTCTGTGGAGCTGTTGTACTGGATCTGGTACATGCGGACCCCGGGGATGTGGTTCTGGGGGGGCCACCTGATGGTGGCGGAGCTGGAGGTGAGCTCGCCCACGCTGACCCTCTGCTGCTCGGAGCGGGCGGGGCCGCCGCTCACGTTGGACTTGATGGAGGTGGGGATGTCGGAGGGGCCGGGGTCGGGGTCCAGCTTGGGGTCGAAGTGGGGGGAGGGGTTGACCACCAGCTCCACGGGGGCCGTGGACTCTCCCGCCGCGTTGGAGGCGATGCAGGTGAACTTCCCCGAGTCCTGGAGGGAGAGAAGAGGGCTTACTGGGAGGACTGGGGGGTCAATGGGAGGACTGGGGGGGTTAGTGGGAGGATTGGGGTGGTACTAGAGGATTGGGGGGGTTACTTAGAGGATTGGGGGGGTGACTGGGAGGGAATGGGGGGTAACTGGGGGGACTGGGGGGTTACTTGGAGGACTGGGGGGTCAATGGGAGGACTGGGAGGGTTACTGGGAGGACTGGGGGGGTCAAAGGGGGGACTGGGGGAGTTACTGGGAGGACTGGGGGGTCACTGGGAAGACTGGGGAGTTACTGGGAGGACTGGGGGGTCACTGGGAGGACTGGGGGGTAAATGGGAGGACTGGGGGGGTCACTGGGAGGACTGGAGGGTTACTGGGAGGACTGGGGGGGTCACTGGGAGGACTGGAGGGTTACTGGGAGGACTGGGGGGGTCACTGGGAGGACTTGGGGGGTAAATGGGAGGATTGAGGGGTCACTGGGAGGACTTTGGGGGGGTTATTGTGAGGACTGGTGGGGGTGAGAGTTACTGGGAGGACTGGACTAGGGGCGGTGGGGGGAACACGTCAACTGGGGGACCCACCTTGACGGAGGCCTTCAGGATGTCCAGAGATCCGTTCTCGTAGCAGACGGTCCTGGACGTGTTCCCGATGAGCTTCCCGTCGGGGCTCACCCAGTGGGTGGAGGGCTCGGGGTCGCCCATCGACTTGCAGCGCAGGCTGACCTCCTGACCTTCCATCACGAACATCTTGGAGGTGTGGCGCGTGATCATGGGCGGCTCGCACACAAACTCCTCCTGTCGACGCAGCAGAGGTCAGGCCCCGCCCCTCTGCCTTTAGCCCCACCCCTCAGCTCGTAACCCCGCCCCTCTGCCTTTAGCCCCACCCCTCAGCTCTTAGGACCGCCCCTCCACACTTGCACAGCACCTCTGCCTTTAGCTCCACCCATCTACCTTTAGCCACCCCCTCTGTCTTTAGCCCCGCCCCTCTGTCCTTAGCCCCGCCCCCAGCCCCATCACAGCGCGCGTCACCCACCTCCCTGATGGTCCAGAAGTACTTCCCGGCCAGCGTGCGGGGGGAGGCGCAGGTCTCCAGGTCGTCCTCGCGCGTCAGCCGGCGCAGCCACACCAGCTCACAGTTGCAGTGCAGCGGGTTCCCCCCGAAGCTGAGCACCAGCGCCGTGAGAGGAGAACCCTTCATCTTAGCGTACACCGGGATCCTCAGGAAGAGAGGGTCAGGGGGGATCTTCTTCAGCTTGTTGGAGGTCATGTCCAGTCTGGGGGAGGGGGGGGAGAGGAGGGGGGAGGAGGGGGAGGAGGGGGGAGGAGAGGGGGGAGAGGAGGAGAGGAGAGGGGGAGAGGAGGGGGAGGAGGGGAGGGGGAGGAGAGAGGAGAGGGGGAGAGGAGAGGAGGGAGAGGAGAGGGGGAGAGGAGGAGGGAGGAGAGGAGGAGAGAAGAGGAGGAGAGGGGGAGAGGAGAGGGGGAGGAGAGGAGCAGGAGAGGGGGAGGAGAGGAGGAGAGGAGAGGGGGAGAGGAGAGGAGGAGAGGAAGAGGGGGAGAGAGGAGGAGGGAGAGGAGAGGGGGAGAGGAGAGGAGGAGAGGAGAGGGGGAGAGAGGAGGAGGAGAGGAGAGGGGGAGAGAGGAGAGGAGAGGAGAGGGGGAGAGAGGAGGAGGAGGAGGAGAGGGGGAGAGAGGAGAGGAGAGGAGAGGGGGAGAGGGAGAGGAGGAGAGGAGAGGGGGAGAGAGGAGGGAGGAGAGGAGGAGAGGGGGAGAGAGGAGAGGAGAGGAGAGGAGAGGGGGAGAGAGGGAGGAGGAGAGGAGGGAGAGGGAGAGGGGGAGAGGGAGAGGGAGGAGAGGAGAGGGGGAGAGGAGGGGGAGAGGGGGAGGAGAGAGAGGAGGAGAGGAGAGGAGGAGAGGAGAGGGGGAGAGGGGGAGGAAGAGGAGATGAAGAGGAGGTGAAGAGGAGCTGGGGAGCTTTGACCTCCTCCTCAACCCTCCTCTGTCCCGTCTTTGATGTCTCTGATCAGTCGTAAACGTCTCCATTGATCTGAGGAACGGCGGCGTTTCATCGGCGAAGCGGGCGAAGTCCTTCGTTTTCATTCCGCTCAGATTTCCGCTCGGGCGAGCGGGAACGTTCTCAACGCTCCGAACGACCGCGTCCTCTCGCCAACAAACACGGAAACTCAATTTGCTCCTGGACCCCTCCGGCGATGGCGGCGTTCGCCCGACGCTTCGCCGGTTCCACGCCGCCGGCGTCCTCGGGCCAGAAGGACCGCCTCCTAATGAACGACCGCCGCTCGCCGCCGCGCCAATTAGAGAAGATGAGGTGAGGATCGATTCACCTGAATGAAGCTGATTAAAGATCTGAACCAAGGGAAGCCCTCAAAGGTCAGCAGCTCCATGGAGCTCCTGGAGGACACGAGACACGAGGATGTCCTCCTGGAGGACACGAGGACACGAGGACGTCCTCCTGGAGGACACGAGGACACGAGGACGTCCTCCTGGAGGACACGAGGACGAGGACACCTGGATGTGCTCCTGGAGGACACAAGAACACGAGGACACGAGGACCCGAGCATGTCCTCCAGGAGGACCCGAGGACACAAGGACGTCCTCCTGGAGGACATGAGGACATGAGGACATCCTCCTAGAGGACGTGAGGACGTCCTCCTGGAAGATACGAGGACGTCCTCCTGGAAGACACGAGGACACGAGGACGTCCTCCTGGAAGATGCGAAGACACAAGGACCTCCTCCTGGAGGACATGAGGACACGAGGATGTCCTCCTGGAAGATATAAGGACGTCCTCCTGGAGGACACGACAACGTACTCCTGGAAGGTGCGAAGACACGAGGATGTCCTCCTGGAGGACACGAGGACGAGGACACGTGGATGTGCTACTGGAGGAGACAAGAACACGAAGACGTCCTCCAGGAGGACACAAGGACGTCGTCCTGGAGGACCCGAGCATGTCCTCTAGGAGGACCTGAGGACACAAGGACGTCCTCCAGGAGGACATGAGGACCTGAGGTCCAGCTCACCTGGCCAGCTTGTGCAGGTTGGAGAAGATTCCCTCGGGGACGCTCTCGATGAGGTTGTGGTCCAGGCTGAGGGTGTTGACGCTCACCAGCAGGGCGACGGTGTCCCAGGGGATGTCCACCAGGTTGTTGTAGCTCAGGTCCAGGTCCTCCAGCGTCTCCAGGAAGTCCTGCACCACAGACAGTCATCCGTCACCATCTGCTCGCTTCTCTCCTGGGGACAGACGATCGGCGGACCGGAGACGCGAGGAACCCTCAGCCCGACGGAGACGGAGTGAAGCAGGAGGAAGTAATGAGAGATCGATGATGCTGATCGATGCTCAGCTGCTGTTCCCACCAACGACCTCCATCAGAGGTCAACCACGGGTGGAGCGTGACTGCTGGTGCTGAAGAAGGGCCGGTCCTGAAAGGAGGAGGAACCTGGAGGAACCTGGAGGAACCTGGGGGAACCTGGAGGAACCTGGAGGAGGAACCTGGAGGAACCTGGAGGAACCTGGGGGAACCTGGAGGAACCAGGAGGAACCTGGAGGAGGAACCTGGGGGAACCTGGAGGAACCTGGAGGAACCTGGGGGAACCTGGAGGAACCAGGAGGAACCTGGAGGAGGAACCTGGAGGAACCTGGATGAGGAACCTGGGGGAACCTGGAGGAACCTGGAGGAACCTGGGGGAACCTGGAGGAACCTGGAGGAACCTGGAGGAGGAAACTGGAGGAACCTGGAGGAGGAACCTGGAGGAACCTGGAGGAGGAACCTGGAGGATGAACCTGGAGGAACCTGGAGGAGGAACCTGGAGGAACCTGGAGGAGGAACCTGGAGGAGGAACCTGGAGGAACCTGGAGGAACCTGGAGAGGAACCTGGAGGAGGAACCAGGAGGAGGAACCAGGAGGAGGAACCTGAAGGAGGAACCAGGAGGAGGAACCAGGAGGAGGAACCAGGAGGAGGAACCTGAAGGAGGAACCAGGAGGAGGAACCTGGAGGAGGAACCTGGAGGAGGAACCTGGAGGAACCTGGAGGAACCTGGAGGAGGAACCTGGAGGAACCTGGAGGAGGAACCTGGAGGAGGAACCAGGAGGAACCTGGAGGAGGAACCAGGAGGAACCTGGAGGAACCTGGAGGACCCCGGCCCACAGCGGCTCAACTTCCAGGTCCTCCCAGCAGATGTTTGGACCTGGGGTCCCGTGACCCACCTGGAAGGCGCCCTGGGAGACGCTGTGCAGCTGGTTGTTGGCGAGGATGAGGTGGCGCAGGTTGACCAGGCCCTGGAAGTGGGCGTCGTCCAGGCTGGTGAGGCGGTTGGCGTCCAGGTGGAGGGCGTGGAGGTCCTGCAGGTCGGCGAAGGCGTACGGGAGGATCTGGCTGATGGTGTTCCTGCTGAGGGTCAGGTGGATCTGGGGGAGCAGACGGGGGTCAGGGCGCGGAGGTCGGGGGTCAAAGGTCACGGGGGGGGAAGGGGGCGGGGCACCGACCAGGCTGGTCATGTTGGCGAAGT
>CAJVRN010000194.1:665000-675000 GCA_911728415.1 Lagocephalus sceleratus
GAGGGGGAGGAGGGGAGGGAGGGGGAGGGGAGGAGGGGGTGAGTAGGGGGAGGAGGGGAGGAGGGGGTGAGTGGGGGGAGGGGGTGAGTAGAGGGAGGAGGGGGGGAGGAGGGGGTAGGAGGGGGAGGAGGGGAGGAGGGGGGTGAGTAGAGGGAGGAGGGGAGGAGGGGGGTGAGGGTAGGGGGAGGAAGGGGGAGGAGGGGAGGAGGGGGGAGGGGTGAGTAGGGGGGAGGAAGGGAGGAGGGGAGGAGGGGGGGTGCTCAGATGGAGCAGCACTTGAACAGGCTGTAACAAGTGTTCATAGAAGGTTCGTATTGATCATTTAAGTCCTGATCAATGATCAGTGATCAGGACAAGAGAGGGAGGGAGGGAACAAGAGAGGGAGGGAGGGAAGGAAGGAGGAAGAGAGGGAGGGAGGGAGGGAGGGAGGAAGAGAGGGAGGGAGGGAGGGAAGGAGGAAGAGAGGGAGGGAGGAAGAGAGGGAGGGAGGGAAGAAGAGAGGGAGGGAGGGAGGAAGAGAGGGAGGGAGGAAGAGAGAGAGGGAGGGAGGAAGAGAAGGAGGAAGGGAGGGAGGGAGGATGGAAGGAAGAATGGAAGGAAGGGAGGGAAGAAGGGAGTGTGGCACAGAGAGACAGCAGCCGGAGAGGGATTGTGGGAATAATACTGGTTCAACTCAATATTTTAACAGATGGCTCTCTCCACACACTCACACACTCACACACTCACAAACACACACACACTCACACACAGATACACACACACACCCCAGCTGGGATTGGTCTGCAGGTCATGTGATCAGTGTAATTAAGTTGACTCACAGCTCGAATACGATATCCAATCAGGTTTGAGGAAACCATCCTATTCTGTGGTAATCCGATAACAACTGATAACAACTGATAACAACTGATAAGAACAACTGATAACTGATAACAACTGATAAGAACAACTGATAACAACTGATAACAACTGATAACAACTGATAACAACTGATAACAACAACCGATAACAACTGATAACAACAACTGATAACAACAACCGATAACAACTGATAACAACAACCGATAACAACTGATAACAACAACTGATAACAACAACCGACAAAAACTGATAACAACAACTGATAACTGATAACAACAACCGATAACAACTGATAACAACAACCGATAACAACCAATAACAACTGATAACAACAACTGATAACAACTGATAACAACAACTGATAACTGATAACAACAACTGACAACAACAACTGATAACAACCGATAACAACTGATAACAACAACTGATAACAGGTGATAACTGATCCCAGCTGCTGGTGGAATAAAACATCAGGTTTTCTGGATGTTTGTAGCTGCAATCAGAAAACTGTCAACCTGTCATGTTATAGATACACACACACACACACACACACACACACACACACACACACACACGCACACGCACACAGTCACATACTCACACACACAGTCACATACTCACACACACACACACACACACACACACACACACACACAGTCACATACTCACACACACAGTCACATACTCACACACAGTCACATACTACACACACACACACACACACACACACACACACACAGTCACATACTCACACACACAGTCACATACTCACACACACACACACACACACTCACACACACAGTCACATACTCACACACACACACACACACACACGCACACAGTCACATACTCACACACACAGTCACATTCTCACACACACAAACAGTGACATACTCACACACACAAACACACACGCACACACACACTCACACACTGTCTAACTGGACCCAAACATTGGTTTCATCTCATTGGTCCTGGTCGGAGGAGGCGGAGTCATAAATAATCACCTTTCACCTTCAGCTGATTTCAGGGCCGTTTACCAGCTTGTGCTGAGTTTGTTGGCTCCGCCTCCAGGCCTCTGATGTCATGGCTCTGCCCTGTGCCTGCCACAGGAGCTTTACCTCCTCTCAGAGGATGAAGAGCGACACTCTGGCCATGCTTTGATGTTACTACGAAAAAGGGGAGGAGCCACAGCCCTTTAAATAAGAGTAAATTAGAGTTCCTCCGTTACCAACGTCGTCGTTAATGCGATGAAAAAACCAAATCGCATGAAATTGAAACTGGAAACGCGGCGAGAACATAATTTCTTTAAGAGAGTTCAAAGAGGACATCAAAGAAGTGGCGAGCGGGGGCGGGAAAACGGGCGCTCGTAGCGTTTCTGCCGGACGAGAGGCTGACGTCACCACGGCGTGAGGAGGCGTAAGGTGGGGGGGGCGGGGCCTGGCTGTCGGGGGGGCGTCGGAGCGGCGCTAAATCTGGAGCTGTAATCAGATCTGGGAGCGGCTCGCCGTCACGTTGACGCCGGCGCGGCGAGGCGCGGCCCCCCCGCCGGGCGAAAGCGATGCCATTAACGCGCCGCCTGCGTGGAGCGCGGCGGCAGCGAGAGAGGCGCTCCAGGGAGCGTCAACGCCAGCGTGAGGCGCCGCGGCGGAGCGGCGTTCACCGGGGTGTCATCATCAGCGCCACCAGCGGGGGGCCTCAGAGAGCCCCGCCCCCTCCCCGCCCCCATCGTCCACCTGAACGTCTGCACTTTGATTTCCTCTGTCTTAAACTGTCCCCCCCCACAGGAAGCGGGGGCTTGAACCTGGGGGACTCAAACGACGTCCCCGTCGGCCCGCCGCCCATCGATGATGAAGGGAGAGAGGAAGAGGGGGGGGGCGGGGCGAGCGACGCCAACGCCAACGGCTGGTTGAGGTCACGGTTGCTGTTGGGCGATACACACACACACACACACACACACACACACACACCGACTGACAGTCTGAGCAGAGGGGACAGGGACATAAACAGTCCCCCGTCCCCCGTTGTCCCCCGTCTCCTTATTGTCCCTCGTCCCCCACCCTCCCCCCGTTGTCCCCTGTCCCCCCCCTCCACCCCCCCCAGTGTCCCCCCTCCCCCCCGTTGTCCCCCTCTGTCCCCCCTCTGCCCCCGTCCCCCCTGTTCCCCCCTCTGTCCCCCCTCTGTCCCTGTCCCCCCCGTTCCCCCCCTCTGTCCCCGTCCCCCATTGTCCCCCCGTTGTCCCCCTCTGTCCCCCCTCTGTCCCGTCCCTCCGTTGTCCCCCTCTGTCCCCCCTCTGTCCCCGTCCCCTCCTTCCCCTCTGTCCCCCTCTGTCCCGTCCCCTCCGTTGTCCCCTCTGTCCCCCTCTGTCCCCGTCCCTCCGTTGTCCCCCTCTGTCCCCCCTCTGTCCCCGTCCCCCCATTGTCCCCTCCGTTGTCCCCCTCTGTCCCCCCTCTGTCCCCGTCCCCTCCGTTGTCCCCCTCTGTCCCCCTCTGTCCCCGTCCCCCCGTCCCCCGTTGGTCCTGATCATCTCAGGACTTTAATCTCCTGGTGGAGGCTCCACCTGCCGTTACTGCAGCACTCTGTCTCATTAGCAGAGGCCTGTCGCCATCACTGCAACGCACCAGCAGCAAATTAGTACTGATAGAGAAGGAGTGTGTGTGTGAGTGTGTGTGTGTGTGTGTGAGTGTGTGTGTGTGTGTGTGTTAAGAGATCTATAGCTACTTAATGGACCCATTTTCTCACTGGAGTTGCTTCAAATGATTCAGTTGGAGCAAAGAAAATAATGTGGCTATTAAAGCTGCATTATCATCTTATACATTTCTCTCTCTCTATCTCACACACACACACACACACACACACACACACACACACACACACACACACTCTAAACCGCTGAGCTGATGCTGACTGGAGGATTTTGACTCTAAAACAGAGGAAATTGAACTAAAGTGAAACATGATTCCATTGATTTTATGTCCGGTCGGCGCCTCCGTCAGCATCAGAGGTCGGTCCAGGTGAGACTGTGTGAGGAAGAGTGTGAGGAAGAGTGTGAGGAAGAGTGTGAGGAAGAGTGTGAGGAGGAGTGTGAGGAAGAGTGTGAGGAAGAGTGTGAGGAAGAGTGTGAGGAAGAGTGTGAGGAAGAGTGTGAGGAAGAGTGTGAGGAGTGTGATGAAGAGTGTGAGGAGGAGTGTGATGAAGAGTGTGAGGAAGAGTGTGAGGAAAAGTGTGAGGAAGAGTGTGAGGAAGAGTGTGAGGAAGAGTGTGAGGAGTGTGATGAAGAGTGTGAGGAAGAGTGTGATGAACAGTGTGAGGAGGAGTGTGAGGAAGAGGGTGAGGAAGAGTGTGAGGAACAGTGTGAGGAGGAGTGTGAGGAAGAGGGTGAGGAAGAGTGTGAGGAACAGTGTGATGAACAGTGTGAGGAGGAGTGTGAGGAAGAGGGTGAGGAAGAGTGTGATGAACAGTGTGAGGAGGAGTGTGAGGAAGAGGGTGAGGAAGAGTGTGAGGAACAGTGTGAGGAGGAGTGTGAGGAAGAGTGTGAGGAAGAGGGTGATGAAGAGTGTGATGAAGAGTGAGGAGGAAGTGTGATGAAGAGTGTGAGGAGGAGTGTGATGAAGAGTGTGAGGAAGAGGGTGAGGAAGAGTGTGAGGAGGAGTGTGACGAAGAGTGTGAGGAGGAGTGTGAGGAAGAGTGTGAGGAAGAGTGTGATGAAGAGTGTGAGGAATAGTGTGAGGAGGAGTGTGAGGAAGAGTGTGAGGAAGAGGGTGATGAAGAGTGTGATGAAGAGTGTGAGGAAGAGTGTGATGAAGAGTGTGAGGAGGAGGGTGATGAAGAGTGTGAGGAAGAGGGTGAGGAAGAGTGTGAGGAGGAGTGTGACGAAGAGTGTGAGGAGGAGTGTGAGGAAGAGTGTGAGGAAGAGTGTGATGAAGAGTGTGAGGAAGAGTGTGAGGAGTGTGATGAAGTGTGTGAGGAAGAGTGTGATGAACAGTGTGAGGAGGAGTGTGATGAAGAATGTGAGGAAGAGTGTGAGGAGGAGTGTGAGGAGGAGTGTGAGGAAGAGTGTGAGGAAGAGTGTGAGGAAGAGTGTGATGAAGAGTGTGAGGAAGAGTGTGATGAAGAGTGTGAGGAGGAGTGTGATGAAGAGTGTGAGGAAGAGGGTGAGGAAGAGTGTGAGGAGGAGTGTGACGAAGAGTGTGAGGAGGAGTGTGAGGAAGAGTGTGAGGAAGAGTGTGATGAAGAGTGTGAGGAAGAGTGTGAGGAGTGTGATGAAGTGTGTGAGGAAGAGTGTGATGAACAGTGTGAGGAGGAGTGTGATGAAGAATGTGAGGAAGAGTGTGAGGAGGAGTGTGAGGAGGAGTGTGAGGAAGAGTGAGGAAGAGTGTGAGGAAGAGTGTGATGAAGAGTGTGAGGAAGAGTGTGATGAAGAGTGTGAGGAGGAGTGTGATGAAGAGTGTGAGGAAGAGGGTGAGGAAGAGTGTGAGGAAGAGTGTGATGAAGAGTGTGAGGAAGAGTGTGAGGAAGAGTGTGAGGAGGAGTGTGATGAAGAGTGTGAGGAAGAGTGTGAGGAAGAGTGTGATAAAGAGTGTGAGGAAGAGTGTGATGAACAGTGTGAGGAGGAGTGTGATGAAGATGTACAGGAGACCCTCAGACACACACACACTCACACACACACACACACACACAGACACACAGACACACACACACACACACACACACACACACACACACACACACACACACACACCTTTACCTTTTGGGTGAAGTCGGGGGTCGGCAGCAGGAGGTCAGCTGGAGCTCACAAGTCAGGAGTGTGTTGGAGCCTGAGCAGGAGCCCTGAGGAGAGGAGAGGTGTCATCAGGTGAGGAGAACAGGGCGGGACATCCATCATCTTAAGCCCCTCCCTCTGGCCCCGCCTCTAACCACACCCACAGGAGAACCCTGGAGAACCCTGGAGAACTCTGGACAACCCTGGAGAACCCTTGAGAATCCTGGAGAACCCTGGAGAGTCCTGGAGAATGTGAATAAAGGGACTGACTCAGTGATGGAGGTCTGAAGCTCCTCCAAAGCTCCGCCTCCCCAGAGGAAATCTCTCATCGGCATCTTCAAAGCCTCGTTTTGCTCTCTTTCATCATCACTCTGTTCTGACCATTCCCGCTTTTTTACAGTTGTTTTCTTTCATCAACCAGAAATAAAGTTAGTTGGAAAATAACTTTTCCTCTTTTCATCTTCACAACCATCAGAGCTCATGAAGAAAGAGTTTAGATCAAAAGTCAGAGAGCAGACCTGAGATCAGATCTGTCGCCATCCAACAACCCGACAAGCGTTTGGCCCCGCCCCCAACCAGGCCCCTCCCACTGCTGACAACAAAAACCTGCTGTATCAACGCTCATTAAGTATTCAAGCCCCGCCCCCGCCGCCGGGCGGGGGTCAGGGGTCGTGCTCCAACTATCATCAGCCATCGCGGCGGCGCTCCGGCGAAAACGGCTTCACCCTCCTTGAACAGGGAAACCCGCCACCGCCTGGAAACGGTCGTTAAGGGGAACGGGCGAAAAACGCTCTCCGGGTAAAAATAACGGCGCTCGCATCAGCACCCACCGATGACGCATCCCGCCGCCATGCGGGCGGGAGGAGGCAGAAGTCCCGTTTGATCCCCTCAAACGTCGGGAGGAGGACGAGGAGGAGCGTCGGGAACACCGACCGCAGCCGAAGGGGACGGACGGGAACGTCAGAGACGCCCGGAGGAGGACGCCTCCTCGCCGCCACGACGGACTTCCTGTCCGCGGATCACTCAGTTCCAGATGATTCCAGACCCCCCCAGGTCTCACCGTCCATCATCGATGGCATCATCGAGCGGATCATCGAGCGGATCATCAATGGGATCGAGGATCTGCCCGTCCTTCCGCGGCCCCCTCGCCTCGCCGCCAAGAAAAACAAACATCAAACATTTAGCGTGCACATCAAAAATGGATGCTCCGTTCCGACGGCGCGGAGGGGACGGGAAGAGGGGCGACGGGAATACCGCTAATGAAACACGAGGAAAACACGGGAAGGCCGCGGACGCTCCGATCAGGATCGTTAGCGACGTCTGATGGCGACAAATTAACTCGTTAAATTATTCAGGAAACTAAAGTCGCAGTTTTGTTGATGAAAGAAGAGGAAATATTTAATACATGAAAGTGGAGAACACACACACACTCACACACACACACACACACACACACTCACACACACACACACACACACTCACACACACACACAGACACACTCACACACACACACTCACACACACACACACGTACAGACACTCACACACAGACACACACACAGACACACACACAGACACACACACAGACACACACACTCACACACACTCACACACACACACACACACACACACACACATACAGACACTCACACACACACACTCACACACACACACAGACACACACACACACACATACAGACACTCACACACTCACACACACATACAGACACTCACACACTCACACACACACACACAGACACACACAAACGTACACACACACTCACACACGCTCACACACACAAACACACTCACACACACACAGAACGCTGCCTTCTGATTGGCTGATGCTGTCTATCATTGAGGTGGGCGGGGCTGCACTCTGAGGTCAAAGGTGAGTGTGGGCGGGACCTTGCCGGACGCTCGCCGTCCTGCCGCAGTAATCCGACCCTGACCTTTACCACCGTGTTCCGTTGCCGCGGAGACGGTTAAACTTCCCCCGGGATTAACGCAGATTTATCCTCTCTGGTGCCAGAGATGAAAACTCGCTCACCGAGAGGAGGAGGGTAAAAATAGTCGGTAAGTGGATCCCACTCGCTCCAACACTCATCAACATGTGCTGGAGTCGGAGCGCTCCAGGGAACGAGCAACAAACATCGGAGGAGACGTCTCCACACTTCCTCTGCATCGGTCAGTGATCCCTCCATCCTCTGATGGCCTGAGTCAGCACACGGACATGTTGGATAATCTGAGGGGGGGAGGGAGGAGGAGGAGGAGGGGAGGAGGAAGATGAGGAGGAGGGGGAGGAGGAGGGGGAGGAGGAAGAAGAAGAAGAGGAGGATGAGGGAGGAGGGAGGGGGAGGAAGAGAGGGGGGTTGAAGGGGGAAGGAGGAGGAAGAGGAAGAGAGAGGAAGAGGAGGAGGAAGGGGGAGGGAGAGGAGGAGGAAGAGGAGGAGGGAGAGAGGGGGGTTGAAGGGGGAAGGAGGAGAAGGAGGAGGGGGAGGAGCAGGAAGAGGAGGAGGAGGAAGAGGAGGAGGAGGAGGAAGAGGAGGAGGAAAAGGAGGAGGAGGAAGAGGAGGAGGAGGAGGAAGAGGAGTAGGAAAAGGGAGGAGGGAGGAAGAGGAGGAGGAGGGAGGAAGAGGAGGAGGAGGGAGGAGGAGGGGGAGGAGGAGGGGGAGGAGGAAGATGAGGAGGAGGAGGAAGAGGAGGAGGAAGAAGAAGAGGAGGATGAGGGAGGAGGGAGGGGGAGGAAGAGAGGGGGGTTGAAGGGGGAAGGAGGAGGAAGAGGAAGAGAGAGGAAGAGGAGGGAGGAAGGGGGAGGGAGAGGGAGGGAGGAAGAGGAGGAGGGAGAGAGGGGGGTTGAAGGGGGAAGGAGGAGAAGGAGGAGGGGGAGGAGCAGGAAGAGGAGGAGGAGGAAGAGGGAGGAGGAGGAGGAAGAGGAGGAGGAAAAGGGAGGAGGAGGGAGGAAGAGGAGTAGGAAAAGGAGGAGGAGGAAGAGGAGGAGGAGGGAGGAAGAGGAGGAGGAGGAGGAGGAGGGGGGGAGGAGGAGGGGGAGGAGGAAGATGAGGAGGAGGGAGGAAGAGGGAGGAGGAAGAAGAAGAGGAGGATGAGGGAGGAGGGAGGGGGAGGAAGAGAGGGGGTTGAAGGGGGAAGGAGGAGGAAGAGGAAGAGAGAGGAAGAGGAGGAGGAAGGGGGGAGGGAGAGGAGGAGGAAGAGGAGGAGGGAGAGAGGGGGTTGAAGGGGGAAGGAGGAGAAGGAGGAGGGGGAGGGAGCAGGAAGAGGAGGGAGGAGGAAGAGGGAGGAGGAGGAGGAGGAAGAGGAGGAAGAGGAGCAGGAAGAGGAGGAGGAGGAAGAGGAGGAGGAGGAGGAGGAAGAGGAGGAGGAAGAGGAGGAGGAGGGGGAGGAAGAGGAGGAGGAAGAGGAGGAGGAGGAAGAAGATGAGGAGGAGGAGGAAGAGGAGGAAGAGGAGGAGAGGGGGGTTGAAGTGGGAAGGAGGAGGAGGGGGAGGAAGAGGAGGAGGAGGAGGAGGAAGAGGAGGAGGAGGAAGAGGAGGAGGAGGAGGAGGAAGGGGGAGGGAGAGGAGGAGGAAGAGGAGGAGGAAGAGGAGGAGGGAGAGAGGGGGGTTGAAGGGGGAAGGAGGAGAAGGAGGAGGGGGGAGGAAGAGGAGGAGCAGGAAGAGGAGGAGCAGGAAGAGGAGGAGGATGAAGGGGAGAGGGAGGAGAAGGAGGTGGGCGAGGGAGGACAAAGTAGGGAGGAGGGTGAGGACAAAGAGGTGGGGTGGATGAAGGGAGGAGGAGGGAGGAGGGGGAGGAGGGGGAGGACTCCTGTCTGGTGCACCAACAGGAGCAGCGCGTCCTTCCCGACCCGGACCGTCATCGCCGCTTTCACGGCGGAGGAGAAGGAAGCGTGAGTCACCGGTTGGAGCGGCGGCGGCGACCTCCGACCTTTACGGCGCTGACTCACAACAGCACAACTGCTCCGGTCCAACGTGACGGCGGCGAGCGGCCCGCGGGGGCTTCCTGTCCGTCTCCGTGGAAACGCCTGAACTCCTCCGTGAGGGACCGGAGCGAAACGGAGCCTCCTTAAAATAAAACCGTGTGTGTGTGAGTGTGTTTGTGTTTGTGTTTGTGTGTGTGAGTGTGAGTGTGTGTGAGAGTGTGTGTGTGTGTGTGTTTGTGTGTGTGAGTGTGAGTGTGTGTGAGAGTGTGTGTGTGTGTGTGTTTGTGTGTGTGAGTGTGAGTGTGTTTGTGTGTGAGAGTGTGAGTGTGTGTGAGTGTGTGTGTGTGTTTGTGTGTGAGTGTGTGTGAGTGTGTGTGTGTGTGAGTGAGTGTGTTTGTGTGTGTGAGTGTGTTTGTGTGTGTGAGAGTGTGTGTGAGTGTGAGT
>CAJVRN010000194.1:677500-712500 GCA_911728415.1 Lagocephalus sceleratus
CCCCCAAGCCCCCCCAGGCCCCGCCCCCCCCTCGCCTGTCAGCCGTGACTGATGGACGCCTGTTTGCGGGCGTCGCGCTCTGATTGTTCGGATCTCCTGTTTCATTCATGAGGATCTCAATGTTACCTGCAAATAGAATGGTTTCCCCGGCAACACCCCCCCTCACACACACACACGCACACACACACACACACACACACACACACTCCCCCCTGGAAGAGTGACATCTAAAGTGGCACCGTGTTCAATCGGACACGCCGCCGTCTGTCACGGCTGTCAGTGTGTGTGTGAGAAGATGTGTGTTGGTGGCTGATCTTTACGGCTCCTCCAGGACGACGGAAACACCTGGGAAGTGTTTGGAGTCCTGGAGGAGTCCTGGAATAGGCCCGGAGGAGTCCTGGAATAGACCTGGAGGAGTCCTGGAATAGGCCTGGAGGAGTCCTGGAATAGGCCTGGAGGAGTCCTGGAGGATTTTGTGATGAAGGCAGACCTGCTGTCTCATCTTCACACCCTTCAGCTCCTCCTTCGGTGTCCTCCCTCCTAGTCCCACCTGGACTCGGACCCCCCCTCAGGTGAGTCTGCTATCCTCATCTCCCCTCCTCCTCCTCAGAAAGTCATCTGGCAGCAGGTGTCTCAGTCACTCCGACTGTCACCTGGCAACCGCCTCCATCACCGGGTCACCATTTATCTCTACCCTCCTCATGGTTTACCCCCCGACACACTCCCACACACGGATACACACACACACATGCACACACACGCACACACACACACACACACACACACACACACACACACACACACACAGATATTAGGCAATCCGCAGCTCAGACTTGAAATAAACACTAAAATTTCAAACACACGAACCTTTTATGTCATTTTCCATAAACTGTGAGTGTGTGTATGTGTGTGTGTATGTGTATGTATGAGTGTATGTGTATGTCTGTGTATGAGTGTATGTGTGTGTATGTCTGTGCATGAGTGTGTGTATGTGTGTGTATGAGTGTGTGTATGTGTGTGTATGAGTGTGTGTATGTGTGTGTATGTCTGTGTATGAGTGTGTGTATGTGTGTGTATGTCTGTGTATGAGTGTGTGTATGTGTGTGTATGTCTGTGTATGAGTGTGTGTATGTGTGTGTGTCTGTGTATGAGTGTGTGTATGTGTGTGTATGTCTGTGTATGAGTGTGTGTATGTGTGTGTATGTCTGTGTATGAGTGTGTGTATGTGTGTGTATGTCTGTGTATGAGTGTGTGTATGTGTGTGTGTCTGTGTATGAGTGTGTGTATGTCTCTGTATGAGTGTGTGTATGTGTGTGTGTGTGTTTAACATACCCCTCCTGTGCCCCACTGCTGCTGTGTCAGAAGATGAAGGAGGACACTGGTTACTGTGGACTTCAGACTGGATGGACCTGCTCTGACTTCTGAGGACATCAGGGAGGGAGCTCCCCTCAGCCCCCCCCCGCCCCCCAGCTCTCTGGGGGTGTACAGACTGAGGTACTGAGGCTGCGGTCACCCCCCCTCACTGTCGGGTCTTCCACAACAAAGACCTCAACCTCCACACGAAAGGCTCCGTTTAGCAGCCAGACCAACGGGGGGGGGCAGCTGGTGCAGCCTCACCCCCCCAGCTGGAGGTCTGGAGGGGTTTCACTTTCTTCACAACACACTCTTGTAAAGGTGTTTTATGTCTGTGTGTGTCTAACCATCTCTGTGAGGACGCGCTGCAGGTTCAGGGTTCATCCTGTTGTCTCGCGTCCTCACAGGAACGAGGGAGCGGACTCGCGCTCCTCGTCTATTTACGGCGCGTTTATTCTTCACGTGGAGCAGAGGTCTGAGTTAATGGAACCTTCTAGTCCCACTTTGTAGCTGCAGGCTCCTCAGGAGCTCCACATCGCCTCTATTAGTCTGGAAAAAAGGTCAAAACAGGTGCGAGGTACTTTCTGCAGCAGCAACACACACACACACACTCTCACACACACACACACCCACACACACTCACACACACACACATACACACTCACAAACACACACACTCACACACACACACTCACACACACTCACACACACACACACACACTCACACACACACACACACACACACACACACACACACACACACACACACTCCTGTTTGTGGAGTGTTTACAGAAGCTCTGCAGATCATCAGAGAATTCTGAAGCTGCACTGCTGCTCACTCGGACCGATATCGGATTTCAGGATCAACCTCAAGGCGCCGAGTCAGAGAGAGTGAGTGTGTGTGTGTGTGTGTGTTTTGGCGGGGTGGGGGGTCTGGGCGGCGCCAAACTCTCAACCCAGTCTGGCTCAGGTTCAGCTGACTTCAGAAGTTCTGGAAACCAAGTGTCACGTTGTCAACACCACCCCCCACCCAACACACTGCCCCCCCCCGTTAATGAACCTTCTTATTAAAGCCAAACATGTCGCGCTACTTCCCCAACTGACCGCGGCAGCAGCACCGTCTGGACGTGAGGACGCGGAGCATCATTAGTGGAATTGCTCTGGAAGGTCGCTGCTGCTGTTGTTGGGGTCAGAGGTCAAACACACGGCTCTGTTCACGTCCAGCAGAACAAAATAAAAACAACCTTTTTGCTTTAAAAGTCCCCAAAAATGTTGAATATCTGTGAGCAGAGACCCTCAGGTCACAGGTGGAAATCTGTTGGGTCCAGTTACAGGATCCAAACGTCACACACACACACACACACACACACACACACACACACACATTAGAACCCTCCACAGAGCGACACTTCTTCAGCCTTGCCGCTGACTGAAACATCCCCCGTCGCTGGATGCTGACGTGAATGTAACCACGGCAACAACAACAACAACAACAGGAGGACTGAGGTGAAGCCACACCTCTAAACTCACGTCTGAAGCTCCTCACATGATTTAATCCAATGATAAAGCTGCCTGGAGCTCCACACCCACAGCTGGACCACAGCTGGACACGTGCACGGACCAGCAGAACAACGACCATCTGAAACCACCACCAGCTTTGATGTGGCCGAGCTTTGATTCCCCTTGCCCTGAGGTCTTCACAACTTCCTGTTTTGCTGACTCAGACGAGCAGGAGGTCCAGAAGTCCTGAGGAGAACCTGGCAGGAACATGCCCAGCCCTCCCGACACTTTCCTCACGACCCAGCAGGTAGGTTCAAACCCTTTGATCTTGAGGATGAAGGCATCTAAAAACGATCATCACCAAGAAACTTGAACCGGAGAAGAGAGAGAGAAGAAAAGGTGAAGCTGAATCACGGGAGTCTGCGAAACACGATGTCTCCAAACGTTGCTGCTGGACTGAGACACCGGGGGACACCACCAGCTCTCATGAGAGCGCTGAGACAAACATCTGAGGAGCAGCTGGAGGAAACTCCCGTGAGGTCTGGAGCCTCCAGGTGGGCTGGGCCACAGGTCCATCAGCACAGACCCAGAAGAACGTTTGTGAGGGGGCGTGGCTGGGGTGTGACGGCGAGGCTGGAGGCCTCCTCTTCGTCGGTGAGGCTCCTGGAGCTGCTGCTCCTGAAGGTTTCTGCTCTTTGGAATGTCACATGTTTGTTAATCAGCCTGACCTTCTCGTTTGCTTTGCTGTCCTCTGTGAATGTGTTGGAATGTTCCTGAGCTGGGGGAGCTCCCGCCCGCGAAAGGTTAAGGAACCTCGCTCTGATGGAGCAGACGGGCGCCGTCACACTGTTAACGAGCTCCTCGCCGCTCCGCTGCCTCCATTACGTTACCATGGAGACGCGACCCCTCTGACATCAACATCAATGCCCCATCAGGTCTCAGGGCTGAACGGGAATCAGGTTTCTTTCATTTTCAGTGTCTTTGACCATCTCCATGGTCGGTCAGGAGGCCATGGTCACACGTTCGTGAATATATGAAACATGAAGACGTCTCATAACACCAAAAAAAAGCAATGAAAGCCAGTAAAACCAGTCACAGCTCCTCAAACCAACACAAATTCCTGGTTCACCACAACCCTTTCACAAACGTTACCAATAAAAATCAGCGTGGAACACCAATGAAAGTGTCCCTTGGGTGTCTCAGCTAAAAGTAACTATTTAGTCTGTGGGAAGAGCAGCAGAGTCGTGGAAGTTCAGGACAGGTGATTGAAGGTCCAACCAGCGTGACCTTGCATTCTGCCTACAGACGAACTTCCCCGGAAGGTTTAGCCATATTCCAGAATGATTAAAAGTACGGACAGAAGGGGAATTCCTGAATCAGCTGCATGTCAGTAATCACTTCATCAGGTTCATGCCAACACAACAATTAATTTAATTTAGAAACAGGAATAAAGACAGTGAGCAGGGTGTTGGATGGAACGGACTGTACAAACACCAAACGTGATCAAAGTCCTACATGATTATTTTTTCTTCTTCTGTGGATGGTTTTCTTCATGTTTTAATATTTGTAGTTTGTAAACTGGACAACGATTAGTGAAAAATATTGAGGGTTTGTATGTATGAGTCCAGCAGCAGGGCTAGCCCACGGCCAGCGTTTTAGCTGCTTCTATTTTAACTTAGTCAAACAGAAGACCTTCGTTGGGGGTGGAGGATTTTATATGCGTTTCTAATTTTTTAAAAATCATTCACGTTATATTACATTCATGGATAGTGACATAAAGGTGACTTTAAGACGTTAAAGGAGACTTCATGAAAACTTGGGGTGCAAACCGACGCAAAAACCAAGTCTGGTGCCATGTGAGAAATAATTATTTTTAGAATAAAAAATTATTTCTAATAATTGTTAATCATTTATTTTTTCCAAAACCAACTTTTCTAACCCTCAGCAGACACACATAAAGGTACACCCACATCAAAGCCTTTCAAAGCTGGTAACGTTTGCTTTGGTCAAAACTTTAAATCTTCGGACAGTTCGATATTTAACAACAGCTCAGTTTGTTTAAGCTATATATATAGTAGTATTTACTGCTGGATAAGCACTAGAGTCGGTTTAAAACTTAAACAAAACCAGTACAGGAAAACCAACATGCAGACCAACATGGTGACAGTAGAAACTCTACGTCCGTCGGTTGATGTCTTTTTTGACAGAATTACAGATAAACAGTGGGAATCATTGACACTGGGTTCCCCTGATGAAGCAACAAGAATTCTGTTAGCAGATCTTATCCTGGAGTTGATAAGTTCTCTGACTACAGCCGCATCTACAGCACTTCAGAATGATCCAAAGTCAAAAGACTCTGTCCTTTCAGACTTGGACAACTCACTTCCACAATGTTTATCAGAAGCTCTGGACATTCCTGAACACGCTGATGACCATGAAGTGAGGAGTCTAGCGGACATGATAAAGGAGGAGGTGGAAGCAGGGGTCAACTCACTCTTATCTGGAACTCTTCAGACCCAGACAAAGTCCTTCTCCATTAACTCCATGATTCTTGTAGCCACCAACGTGATGAAGAAGTTTGTTAAAAAGGTGAAAAATGTCTTCAAACCACAGAAGAGAAAGCAGAAGGAGGAGGCTGAGAGTGAAGATGTGAAGGATGCTCTTGGTGAAGATGACACAGACTCATCTCTGGTAAAAGAGTTAAAAGAGTCTATCAGTCCTCTTTAGACACAGTTCCAGAGAGAGACTATGAAGAGATCTTCTCAGAGGCTGCTACAGAGATCCAGGCCCTTTCTGAGGACATTGATAAATTAACCACTGAAAAGGAAGTCAAGAGGAATCCCTTCAAAGTTTTTCAACAAAAGATCAGGAACTTCTTTGCCAAGAGCTTTCTCAAAGTCCGGATCCATCGTTTGGTCAACCAGCTAAAGAGACAACACCCTGAACTTAGGAGACACCACGGCAGCACACCAGTGAATTCACTGGTGGACGCTGTGGCATCGTTGGTGACATCTGAGGAGGATTCTTTGGTTGTTGGGCTCCAAACACTGAGCAAAGATGAAGCAGTGACTGAACTCATACACCAACACTTGTCAGGAGAGACAGACACCAAAGACACCAAGGAGAACGAAAACTTGTTGAGTGACATCAAGAAGAAGACGTGGAAACTTCTATCATCACTCAACTGGTTCAAGAAAAGCCTGGTTCCAATTTTTGCTGAGAAGGTCAATCTTCCCTCAAGAGTTATTGAAGAAGAGTTAGAAAGTCCAGAGGATGCTGACAGCATCAGGATAGAAGGAGAAGATGAAGAACTGCAGACCTCAGAATCTGAGGAGGAACCTGAAGAAGACACAGCCTCTCCTGACTCCATGACTGAACAGGCTGAAGGTTCAGTTGAATATATAAGTGAGGATGAAGCAGAGGGACCAGAAGATTCTGACCATGAGGAAGACGCAGCCTCTCCTGACTCCATGACTGAACAAGCTGAAGGTTCAGTTGAATATGTAACTGAGGATGAAGCAGAGGAACCAGAAGATTCTGAACATGAAGAAGACGCAGCCTCTCCTGACTCCACGACTGACCAGGCTGAAGGTTCAGTTGACTATGTAACTGAGGATGAAGCAGAGGAACCAGAAGATTCTGACCATGAGGAAGACACAGCCTCTCCTGACTCCTTCATTGAACAAGCAGAGGATTCTGATGAATGTAGAAGTGAGCAGGAATCAGTGGAACCAGAAGATTCAGCTTCTCTGGAATGTCAACAACATCCAGAAGAGGATGCATCCTCCTCAGTCTCTGAAGTGGAATCAGAGGACGTGACGGCCAAGGAGTCAATGAGATTATTCTTCCGTTTTGTCATTGAGAAGGTTCTTCTTCATGTTCACCATGAGTGTAAGGCTCAATCTCAGTACAACAGTGAGCTGGTTGACGTCTACCTTGAGAAACTCTGGCCCAGAATCAGGGATAGTGATGAACCGATGGGTCTGACAGATAAATCATTTGAGAAGATGGAGAAAACCATCAAGAAGATCATCAACAAAAAGTTTTGTGATCCAAACGAGTTCTTCTTCACCTTGAAGTATTCAGATCACTCTAGGATTGAAGACTGTTTTGTTGACGTGGCAAAGAAACTGTTGAGTCCCCCTAAGCCATCAGGTGTGAGAGGCTTCTTCCAGAGGTTCTTCCAGAGGTGCTTCTGTTTCTCAGGTTGAGGTGACTGGACAAGACTCCTGATGTTGGACCAGTAGGCTGAAGGACAGCAGCAGCAGCAACAGTTCCCCTGGAGTTAGTATGTTTGTTAGAATCCTGAAAACGTGAATCCTGAAGAATAAATGTTCTCATAACAAAAGCAATAGTAGCCCTTTTTACTTGTGTCATTCACTTTCAAGATGTCATGTTAGAAATAATTACTTAAGAATAAAGAATTCCTTCTAATAACTGTTAATCATTTATTTTTTCCAAAACCAACTTTTCTAACCCTTAGCAGACACACATAAAGGTACACCCACATCAAAGCCTTTCAAAGCTGGTAACGTTTGCTTTGGTCAAAACTTTAAATCTTCGGACAGTTCGATATTTAACAACAGCTCAGTTTGTTTAAGCTATATATATAGTAGTATTTACTGCTGGATAAGCACTAGAGTCGGTTTAAAACTTAAACAAAACCAGTACAGGAAAACCAACATGCAGACCAACATGGTGACAGTAGAAACTCTACGTCCGTCGGTTGATGTCTTTTTTGACAGAATTACAGATAAACAGTGGGAATCATTGACACTGGGTTCCCCCGATGAAGCAACAAGAATTCTGTTAGCAGATCTTATCCTGGAGTTGATAAGTTCTCTGACTACAGCCGCATCTACAGCACTTCAGACCGATCCAAAGTCAAAAGACTCTGTCCTTTCAGACTTGGACAACTCACTTCCACAATGTTTATCAGAAGCTCTGGACATTCCTGAACACGCTGATGACCATGAAGTGAGGAGTCTAGCGGACATGATAAAGGAGGAGGTGGAAGCAGGGGTCAACTCACTCTTATCTGGAACTCTTCAGACCCAGACAAAGTCCTTCTCCATAAACTCCATGATTCTTGTAGCCACCAACGTGATGAAGAAGTTTGTCAAAAAGGTGAAAAAGGTCTTCAAACCACAAAAGAGAAAGCAGAAGGAGGAGGCTGAGAGTGAAGATGTGAAGGATGCTCTGGTTGAAGCTGACACAGTCTCATCTCTGCTAAACGAATTAAAAGAATCTATGAGTCTTCTCTTAGACACAGTTCCAGAGAGAGACTATGAAGAGATCTTCTCAGAGGCTGCTACAGAGATCCAGGCCCTTTCTGAGGACATTGATACATTAAGCACTGAAAAGACAGTCAAGAAGGATCCCTTCAAACTTTTTCAACAAAAGATCAGGAACTTCTTTGCCAAGAGCTTTCTCAAAGTCCGGATCCATCGTTTGGCCAACCAGCTAAAGAGACAACACCCTGAACTTAGGAGACACCACGGCAGCACACCAGTGAATTCACTGGTGGACACTGTGGCATCGTTGGTGACATCTGAGGAGGATTCTTTGGTTGTTGGGCTCCAAACACTGAGCAAAGATGAAGCAGTGACTGAACTCATATACCAACACTTGTCAGGAGAGACAGACACCAAAGACACCAAGAAGAACAAAAACTTGTTGAGTGACATCAAGAAGAAGACCTGGAAACTTCTATCATCACTCAACCGGTTCAAGAAAAGCCTGGTTCCAATTTTTGTTGAGGAGGTGAATCTTCCCTCAAACGTTATTGAAGAAGAGTCAGAAAGTCCAGAGGATGCTGACAGCATCAGGATAGAAGGAGAAGATGAAGAACTGCAGACCTCAGAATCTGAGGAGGAACCTGAAGAAGACGCAGCCTCTCCTGACTCCATGACTGAACAGGCTGAAGGTTCAGTTGAATATGTAACTGAGGATGAAGCAGAGGAACCAGAAGATTCTGACCATGAGGAAGACGCAGCCTCTCCTGAATCCTTCATTGAACAAGCAGAGGATTCTGATGAATGTAGAAGTGAGCAGGAATCAGTGGAACCAGAAGATTCAGCTTCTCTGGAATGTCAACCACATCCAGAAGAGGATGCATCCTCCTCAGTCTCTGAAGTGGAATCAGAGGACGTGACGGCCAAGGAGTCAATGAGATTATTCTTCCGTTTTGTCATTGAGAAGGTTCTTCTTCATGTTCACCATGAGTGTAAGGCTCAATCTCAGTACAACAGTGAGCTGGTTGACGTCTACCTTGAGAAACTCTGGCCCAGAATCAGGGATAGTGATGAACCGATGGGTCTGACAGATAAATCATTTAAGAAGATGGAGAAAACCATCAAGAAGATCATCAACAAAAAGTTTAGTGATCCAAACGAGTTCTTCTTCACCTTGAAGTATTCAGATCACTCTAGGATTGAAGACTGTTTTGTTGAAGTGGCAAAGAAACTGTTGAGTCCCCCTAAGCCATCAGGTGTGAGAGGCTTCTTCCAGAGGTTCTTCCAGAGGTGCTTCTGTTTCTCAGGTTGAGGTGACTGGACAAGACTCCTGATGTTGGACCAGTAGGCTGAAGGACAGCAGCAGCAGCAACAGTTCCCCTGGAGTTAGCATGTTTGTTAGAATCCTGAAAATGTGAATCTGAAGAATAAATGTTCTCATAACAAAAGCAATAGTAGCCCTTTTTACTTGTGTCATTCACTTTCAAGATGTCATGTTGGAAATAATATTTAAGAATAAAAAATTATTTGTAATGTTAATCATTTATTTTTTCCAAAACCAACTTTTCTAACCCTCAGCAGACACACATAAAGGTACACCCACATCAAAGCCTTTCAAAGCTGGTAACGTTTGCTTTGGTCAAAACTTTAAATCTTCGGACAGTTCGATATTTAACAACAGCTCAGTTTGTTTAAGCTATATATATAGTAGTATTTACTGCTGGATAAGCACTAGAGTCGGTTTAAAACTTAAACAAAACCAGTACAGGAAAACCAACATGCAGACCAACATGGTGACAGTAGAAACTCTACGTCCGTCGGTTGATGTCTTTTTTGACAGAATTACAGATAAACAGTGGGAATCATTGACACTGGGTTCCCCCGATGAAGCAACAAGAATTCTGTTAGCAGATCTTATCCTGGAGTTGATAAGTTCTCTGACTACAGCCGCATCTACAGCACTTCAGAATGATCCAAAGTCAAAAGACTCTGTCCTTTCAGACTTGGACAATTCACTTTCACAATGTTTATCAGAAGCTCTGGACATTCCTGAACACGCTGATGACCATGAAGTGAGGAGTCTAGCAGACATGATAAAGGAGGAGGTGGAAGCAGGGGTCAACTCACTCTTATCTGGAACTCTTCAGACCCAGACAAAGTCCTTCTCCATTAACTCCATGATTCTTGTAGCCACCAACGTGATGAAGAAGTTTGTCAAAAAGGTGAAAAAGGTCTTCAAACCACAGAAGAGAAAGCAGAAGGAGGAGGCTGAGAGTGAAGATGTGAAGGATGCTCTTGGTGAAGATGACACAGACTCATCTCTGGTAAAAGAGTTAAAAGAGTCTATCAGTCCTCTTTTAGACACAGTTCCAGAGAGAGACTATGAAGAGATCTTCTCAGAGGCTGCTACAGAGATCCAGGCCCTTTCTGAGGACATTGATACATTAAGCACTGAAAAGGAAGTCAAGAGGAATCCCTTCAAAGTTTTTCAACAAAAGATCAGGAACTTCTTTGTCAAGAGCTTTCTCAAAGTCCGGATCCATCGTTTGGCCAACCAGCTAAAGAGACAACACCCTGAACTTAGGAGACACCACGGCAGCACACCAGTGAATTCACTGGTGGACGCTGTGGCATCGTTGGTGACATCTGAGGAGGATTCTTTGGTTGTTGGGCTCCAAACACTGAGCAAAGATGAAGCAGTGACTGAACTCATATACCAACACTTGTCAGGAGAGACAGACACCAAAGACACCAAGGAGAACGAAAACTTGTTGAGTGACATCAAGAAGAAGACCTGGAAACTTCTATCATCACTCAACTGGTTCAAGAAAAGCCTGGTTCCAATTTTTGCTGAGAAGGTGAATCTTCCCTCAAAAGTTATTGAAGACGAGTTAGAAAGTCCAGAGGATGCTGACAGCATCAGGATAGAAGGAGAAGGTGAAGAACTGCAGACCTCAGAATCTGAGGAGGAACCTGAAGAAGACGCAGCCTCTCCTGACTCCATGACTGAACAGGCTGAAGGTTCAGTTAAATATGTAAGTGAGGATGAAGCAGAGGAACCAGAAGATTCTGACCATGAGGAAGACGCAGCCTCTCTTGACTCCACGACTGAACAGGCTGAAGGTTCAGTTGAATATGTAAGTGAGGATGAAGCAGAGGAACCAGAAGATTCTGACCATGAGGAAGACACAGCCTCTCCTGAATCCTTCATTGAACAAGCAGAGGATTCTGATGAATGTAGAAGTGAGCAGGAATCAGTGGAACCAGAAGATTCAGCTTCTCTGGAATGTCAACAACATCCAGAAGAGGATGCATCCTCCTCAGTCTCTGAAGTGGAATCAGAGGACGTGATGGCCAAGGAGTCAATGAGATTATTCTTCCGTTTTGTCATTGAGAAGGTTCTTCTTCATGTTCACCATGAGTGTAAGGCTCAATCTCAGTACAACAGTGAGCTGGTTGACGTCTACCTTGAGAAACTCTGGCCCAGAATCAGGGATAGTGATGAACCGATGGGTCTGACAGATAAATCATTTGAGAAGATGGAGAAAACCATCAAGAAGATCATCAACAAAAAGTTTAGTGATCCAAACGAGTTCTTCTTCACCTTGAAGTATTCAGATCACTGTAGGATTGAAGACTGTTTTGTTGACGTGGCAAAGAAACTGTTGAGTCCCCCTAAGCCATCAGGTGTGAGAGGCTTCTTCCAGAGGTTCTTCCAGAGGTGCTTCTGTTTCTCAGGTTGAGGTGACTGGACAAGACTCCTGATGTTGGACCAGTAGGCTGAAGGACAGCAGCAGCAGCAACAGTTCCCCTAGAGTTAGCATGTTTGTTAAAATCCTGAAAAATAAATGTTCTCATAACAAAAGCAATAGTAGCCCTTTTTACTTGTGTCGTACACTTTCAAGATGAATTAAGAAATCAATCCTTCCAGTTCGAACCCCTCACAGCTATCCTCTCCTCAAACCAACACAAATTCCTGGTTCACCACAACCCTTTCACAAACGTTACCAATAAAAATCAGCGTGGAACACCAATGAAAGTGTCCCTTGGGTGTCTCAGCTAAAAGTAACTATTTAGTCTGTGGGAAGAGCAGCAGAGTCGTGGAAGTTCAGGACAGGTGATTGAAGGTCCAACCAGCGTGACCTTGCATTCTGCCTACAGACGAACTTCCCCGGAAGGTTTAGCCATATTCCAGAATGATTAAAAGTACGGACAGAAGGGGAATTCCTGAATCAGCTGCATGTCAGTAATCACTTCATCAGGTTCATGCCATCACAACAATTAATTTAATTTAGAAACAGGAATAAAGACAGTGAGCAGGGTGTTGGATGGAACGGACTGTACAAACACCAAACGTGATCAAAGTCCTACATGATTATTTTTTCTTCTTCTGTAGATGGTTTTCTTCATGTTTTAATATTTCTAGTTTGTAAACTGGACAACGATTAGTGAAAAATATTGAGGGTTTGTATGTATGAGTCCAGCAGCAGGGCTAGCCCACGGCCAGCGTTTTATCTGCTTCTATTTTAACTTGGTCTGAGAGAAGACCTTCGTTGGGGGTGGAGGGTGGAAGGATACAGAGGTAATGTTCCATAGAAAATAGTCTGTTATGAAGCAATATTAGCCTTCCAGCCTTGAGGTGCACAAACATCATATATTTCTACACAAGCATAAACACACTCAGTCCGCTCGACTATAACAGCACAAAGACGAGCGTGAATCATAAAGCACCGACGGAGGCAGCCAGAAAATACGTCGCCAGGTTTGAGCGCTGAATATTCCCGCGAGGACACAAGTGCAGCAGGAGGTCATTACGGGAATAATCAAACCGTCCCTTCTTGGATCTGCCATGACGGAAGAGGAGGTGACCCGACTCAGGGAGGTCAGAGGTCACGTCTTCACAGTCTCTCAGCGCTCGTGCCAGGCTCGCTGTGATGGGTCCCGGCCCTGAGCTGGTTCCCAAACTGAGGAATAACCGCCGGAGAATCCGAGACAGCAGCCCCATCCAGCCTCAGTGAGCAGGCACTTTTCACGTTGATTCCTTTTCCATCCAGATTTCCCGTGATACTGATGTTTTAAGCAAGTGTGTGTGTATTTCCTGGAGTCGTCCCCTGACGGCCCTCATGTCCAACGGAGGAGGACCCAAATATAAAAATTCCACATGCTCCCAGATTCCAATGACCTCGTCCAGTCTGTATTTACAGCGTTTGTCACGCAGGCATGAAACACACATCCCAAGGTGACAGATTCCAGAATGGAGTGACCTTCCTTTATCAAAGGTTCTGGAACGTCGTCGGAAAAGTGGCCCCGCCTTCCGCATGTTGTCCTCTGGGGCGGGGCCCTTCGAGTACCCACAGCTCAGCCGTGCTCTCCCCTACAGACACCATTCAAACTTTAAGATGTAGCTGAAGCTTTCCAGATCCCCCAGGTCAAACATGGGGGTCCTGGTCCTTAAGATGCCCCTGGGGGGTCACTTCTTTGAGGCCTGGGTTTCCCACCAGCAGCTCGAGTTCCATGTGTGTGTATGTGGGAGGCCAGAGTGGGCGTCAAAAACGCTGTAAAACTTTGCCCAATAAATCATCATAACTCCGCCTCAGAACGACACACAAACATAACAAATACATCATTTTGTAGGCATAAGCGTCTGCCACCTCAAACATGTTATTTCTTGAGCATTAAATTAATCAGAGCTGCGTGAAACGAGCCGCTGCGCCGACAGGTCGGCTCACTCCTGCCGTTGAGCCCCCGTCAGGCAGCCGGGAGAACCTTCGAGAACTGGAGCAGCTCCGTGTTTAAGTCGACCCTCCTCCGACACCGTTTAACGGAACCGCACCAAAAAAGACAGGCGGGTATTCTGGACCCTCCCGGTTCGAACGAGCCCACCGACAACCGTATCAGTCATTGACAAGTGGCCCAAATCCGCGTTTGAAAACGGCTGGGGTCCTCAGCCTGCGCCAGCCGTTTCCCTGCTGTCACGTGATCAGCCGACTCGTTTTAAAGGCCTTTAAAACCGTTAAAAAAACCGTTTGAAAACCATTTTAAACCCGTTTTAAACTCGCTTTAAACTAATTTTAAACTCGTATCAAACCCGTTCTAAACTCGTATTAAACCCGTTCTAAACTCGTATTAAACCCGTTTAAAACCCGTTCTAAACTCGTCTTTTCCTCCCACACCATTGGAGGCAATTTCACCAACATTCATGTGAACACATTTTAAAGTCTCCCAGCTCAAAAAAGCCCCCACAATAAGTCAATGAGTCATTCCTAAATGGTCGAAATTAGCGTTTGAAAACGTTCCTGTGCTGTTTAACGCTGACTTTAAAATGTGTGTGTGTGCGTGTGTGTGGGTGTGGGTGTCTGAGGTCTGCTGAATACCTAATAATGATATTTCTTAATGATATAGCCAAATAGAACTTTTAATAGACACAGCAGGCAGACATGTCACCCACATATAAACCTGTCACAACATGAAAGACAGTGTGACAGTAAAATTTGATTTCATAATAACTTAAAATTAAAAAGGGTTGATGTTTAATATATGCTGATTTAGACAGTAGAGTAGGATATGCAGCTAGATAACCTGGACTTGGTTTAAAACACACGCACGGAAAATACAAGATGGTGACAGTAGAAACTCTACGTCCGTCAGTTGATGTCTTTTTTGACAGAATTACAGGTAAACAGTGGGAATCATTGACACTGGGTTCCCCCGATGAAGCAACAAGAATTCTGTTAGCAGATCTTATCCTGGAGTTGATAAGTTCTCTGACTACAGCCGCATCTACAGTACTTCAGAATGATCCAAAGTCAAAAGACTCTGTCCTTTCAGACTTGGACAACTCACTTCCACAATGTTTATCAGAAGCTCTGGACATTCCTGAACACGCTGATGACCATGAAGTGAGGAGTCTAGCAGACATGATAAAGGAGGAGGTGGAAGCAGGGGTCAACTCACTCTTATCTGGAACTCTTCAGAGCCAGACAAAGTCCTTCTCCATAAACTCCATGATTCTTGTAGCCACCAACGTGATGAAGAAGTTTGTTAAAAAGGTGAAAAATGTCTTCAAACCACAAAAGAGAAAGCAGAAGGAGGAGGCTGAGAGTGAAGATGTGAAGGATGCTCTTGGTGAAGATGACACAGACTCATCTCTGGTAAAAGAGTTAAAAGAGTCTATCAGTCCTCTTTTAGACACAGTTCCAGAGAGAAACTATGAAGAGATCTCCTCAGAGGCTGCTACAGAGATCCAGGCCCTTTCTGAGGACATTGATACATTAAGCACTGAAAAGGAAGTCAAGAGGAATCCCTTCAAAGTTTTTCAACAAAAGATCAGGAACTTCTTTGCCAAGAGCTTTCTCAAAGTCCGGATCCATCGTTTGGTCAACCAGCTAAAGAGACAACACCCTGAACTTAGGAGACACCACGGCAGCACACCAGTGAATTCACTGGTGGACGCTGTGGCATCGTTGGTGACATCTGAGGAGGATTCTTTGGTTGTTGGGCTCCAAACACTGAGCAAAGATGAAGCAGTGACTGAACTCATATACCAACACTTGTCAGAAGAGACAGACACCAAAGACACCAAGAAGCACGAAAACTTGTTGAGTGACATCAAGAAAAAGACGTGGAAACTTCTATCATCACTCAACTGGTTCAAGAAAAGCCTGGTTCCAATTTTTGCTGAGAAGGTGAATCTTCCCTCAAAAGTTATTGAAGACGAGTTAGAAAGTCCAGAGGATGCTGACAGCATCAGGATAGAAGGGGAAGATGAAGAACTGCAGACCTCAGAATCTGAGGAGGAACCTGAAGAAGACGCAGCCTCTCCTGACTCCACGACTGACCAGGCTGAAGGTTCAGTTAAATATGTAAGTGAGGATGAAGCAGAGGAACCAGAAGATTCTGACCATGAGGAAGACACAGCCTCTCCTGACTCCTTCATTGAACAAGCAGAGGATTCTGATGAATGTAGAAGTGAGCAGGAATCAGTGGAACCAGAAGATTCAGCTTCTCTGGAATGTCAACCACATCCAGAAGAGGATGCATCCTCCTCAGTCTCTGAAGTGGAATCAGAGGACGTGACGGCCAAGGAGTCAATGAGATTATTCTTCCGTTTTGTCATTGAGAAGGTTCTTCTTCATGTTCACCATGAGTGTAAGGCTCAATCTCAGTACAACAGTGAGCTGGTTGACGTCTACCTTGAGAAACTCTGGCCCAGAATCAGGGATAGTGATGAACCGATGGGTCTGACAGATAAATCATTTGAGAAGATGGAGAAAACCATCAAGAAGATCATCAACAAAAAGTTTTGTGATCCAAACGAGTTCTTCTTCACCTTGAAGTATTCAGATCACTCTAGCATTGAAGACTGTTTTGTTGACGTGGCAAAGAAACTGTTGAGTCCCCCTAAGCCATCAGGTGTGAGAGGCTTCTTCCAGAGGTTCTTCCAGAGGTGCTTCTGTTTCTCAGGTTGAGGTGACTGGACAAGACTCCTGATGTTGGACCAGTAGGCTGAAGGACAGCAGCAGCAGCAACAGTTCCCCTGGAGTTAGCATGTTTGTTAGAATCCTGAAAACGTGAATCCTGAAGAATAAATGTTCTCATAACAAAAGCAATAGTAGCCCTTTTTACTTGTGTCATTCACTTTCAAGATGTCATGTTGGAAATAATATTTAAGAATAAAAAATTATTTGTAATGTTAATCATTTATTTTTTCCAAAACCAACTTTTCTAACCCTTAGCAGACACACATAAAGGTACACCCACATCAAAGCCTTTCAAAGCTGGTAACGTTTGCTTTGGTCAAAACTTTAAATCTTCGGACAGTTCGATATTTAACAACAGCTCAGTTTGTTTAAGCTATATATATAGTAGTATTTACTGCTGGATAAGCACTAGAGTCGGTTTAAAACTTAAACAAAACCAGTACAGGAAAACCAACATGCAGACCAACATGGTGACAGTAGAAACTCTACGTCCGTCGGTTGATGTCTTTTTTGACAGAATTACAGATAAACAGTGGGAATCATTGACACTGGGTTCCCCCGATGAAGCAACAAGAATTCTCTTAGCAGATCTTATCCTGGAGTTGATAAGTTCTCTGACTACAGCCGCATCTACAGTACTTCAGAATGATCCAAAGTCAAAAGACTCTGTCCTTTCAGACTTGGACAACTCACTTCCACAATGTTTATCAGAAGCTCTGGACATTCCTGAACATGCTGATGACCATGAAGTGAGGAGTCTAGCAGACATGATAAAGGAGGAGGTGGAAGCAGGGGTCAACTCACTCTTATCTGGAACTCTTCAGACCCAGACAAAGTCCTTCTCCATTAACTCCATGATTCTTGTAGCCACCAACGTGATGAAGAAGTTTGTCAAAAAGGTGAAAAATGTCTTCAAACCACAAAAGAGAAAGCAGAAGGAGGAGGCTGAGAGTGAAGATGTGAAGGATGCTCTTGGTGAAGATGACACAGACTCATCTCTGGTAAAAGAGTTAAAAGAGTCTATCAGTCCTCTTTTAGACACAGTTCCAGAGAGAGACTATGAAGAGATCTTCTCAGAGGCTGCTACAGAGATCCAGGCCCTTTCTGAGGACATTGATAAATTAACTACTGAAAAGGAAGTCAAGAGGAATCCCTTCAAAGTTTTTCAACAAAAGATCAGGAACTTCTTTGCCAAGAGCTTTCTCAAAGTCCGGATCCATCGTTTGGTCAACCAGCTAAAGAGACAACACCCTGAACTTAGGAGACACCACGGCAGCACACCAGTGAATTCACTGGTGGACGCTGTGGCATCGTTGGTGACATCTGAGGAGGATTCTTTGGTTGTTGGGCTCCAAACACTGAGCAAAGATGAAGCAGTGACTGAACTCATATACCAACACTTGTCAGAAGAGACAGACACCAAAGACACCAAGGAAAATGAAAACTTGTTGAGTGACATCAAGAAGAAGACGTGGAAACTTCTATCATCACTCAACTGGTTCAAGAAAAGCCTGGTTCCAATTTTTGCTGAGAAGGTGAATCTTCCCTCAAAAGTTATTGAAGACGAGTTAGAAAGTCCAGAGGATGCTGACAGCATCAGGATAGAAGGAGAAGATGAAGAACTGCAGACCTCAGAATCTGAGGAGGAACCTGAAGAAGACACAGCCTCTCCTGACTCCACGACTGAACAGGCTGAAGGTTCAGTTGACTATGTAAGTGAGGATGAAGGAGAGGAACCAGAAGATTCTGACCATGAGGAAGATGCAGCCTCTCTTGATTCCATGACTGAACAGGCTGAAGGTTCAGTTGACTATGTAAGTGAGGATGAAGGAGAGGAACCAGAAGATTCTGACCATGAGGAAGACACAGCCTCTCCTGACTCCTTCATTGAACAAGCAGAGGATTCTGATGAATGTAGAAGTGAGCAGGAGTCAGTGGAACCAGAAGATTCAGCTTCTCTGGAATGTCAACTACATCCAGAAGAGGATGCATCCTCCTCAGTCTCTGAAGTGGAATCAGAGGACGTGACGGCCAAGGAGTCAATGAGATTATTCTTCCGTTTTGTCATTGAGAAGGTTCTTCTTCATGTTCACCATGAGTGTAAGGCTCAATCTCAGTACAACAGTGAGCTGGTTGACGTCTACCTTGAGAAACTCTGGCCCAGAATCAGGGATAGTGATGAACCGATGGGTCTGACAGATAAATCATTTAAGAAGATGGAGAAAACCATCAAGAAGATCATCAACAAAAAGTTTAGTGATCCAAACGAGTTCTTCTTCACCTTGAAGTATTCAGATCACTCTAGGATTGAAGACTGTTTTGTTGACGTGGCAAAGAAACTGTTGAGTCCCCCTAAGCCATCAGGTGTGAGAGGCTTCTTCCAGAGGTTCTTCCAGAGGTGCTTCTGTTTCTCAGGTTGAGGTGACTGGACAAGACTCCTGATGTTGGACCAGTAGGCTGAAGGACAGCAGCAGCAGCAATAGTTCCCCTGGAGTTAGTATGTTTGTTAGAATCCTGAAAACGTGAATCCTGAAGAATAAATGTTCTCATAACAAAAGCAATAGTAGCCCTTTTTACTTGTGTCATTCACTTTCAAGATGTCATGTTAGAAATAATATTTAAGAATAAAAAATTATTTCTAATAATTGTTAGTCATTTATTTTTTCCAAAACCAACTTTTCTAACCCTCAGCAGACACACATAAAGGTACACCCACATCAAAGCCTTTCAAAGCTGGTAACGTTTGCTTTGGTCAAAACTTTATACTTGTGAATAAGTTCTCTGACTACAGCCGCATCTACAGCACCTCAGAATGATCCAAAGTCAAAAGACTCTGTCCTTTCAGACTACAAAAGGGCAAATGGAGGAAGAAGGTTTCATTCGTTAGGAAAGAAGAACCAGAAGCTCCAGAGGATGCTGACAGAAGCAGCCTATCAGGAGAAGTGCTGCAGACTTCAGAAGATGAAGAGGACCTTGAGGAAGATGCAGCCTCTAATGAGTCAATGAAAGAAGCTGAAGGTTCAGATGAAGCTGTGCAGGAGGAAGAATCTGTGGAATCAGACGCTTTAGCTCCTGAATATGAGCAACATCTGGAAGAGGATGCATGCCCCTCGATAGCTGAAGCAGAATCTCAGGACATGAAGGATGTGAAATCAATCAGATACTTTGTCCGGTTTGTGATTGAGAAGTTTCTTCAGCAGGTCTACCAGGAACATACGGCTCTACCGCAGTACGACGACAGAGTTGTGGACACTTCTCTTGAAAGGATCTGGCCCAGAATCCTGAACCAATGTGAACAGCTGTGTCTGACGGACAGGTCGTTTGATGAGATGGACAAAACCATCCAGAAGGTCGTCTGTCAAGAGTGGGATGATGCGCTGGAGATGCTGTTCGCTCTCAAGGACTCCAACAACCCACGAGTTGAAGACTGTATCGTCAACATCGTGAAGCAGCTGTTGAGACCACCAACATCTGTTCTGAGAAGCTTCCAGAAGTTCTTCCAGAAGCGCTTCTGTTTCCTGGTCTGTGCCGATGTCCAGGTGACGGAGGTGACTCCAGATGTTGGAGCAGACAGCTGAAGGTCGGCATCAACAGGAAGACTTGGGATCATCAAGGTCCCCCAGAAACAGTGTGCCGAAGTTCATCGAGAGAATCCAGTATGTTCAGGAGGTACCAGTCTTCGTTGTGGTCAAAGACAGAAAGTCTGACTTCTTCCAAAGGTACACGGCTCCTAACTGAACCTCACGCGTGAGAAACTCAACATTTTCCTCCCAGCTGTTTGACAGATGTTGATGTTGGTGAATTGATGTGCTGAGGTGGTTTTCTGGTGGAGTGAAATAAAGTTTCTGCACCGTATCTGTATTTTTGAAGTCAGTGGACTGTTTCAGCCTTGTGTCAACGCGCGCGCGTGTGTGTGTGAGTGTTTGTGTGTGTGTGTGTGTGTGTGTGTGTGTGTGTGCTGTCAGTATCACAGCCCATCAGAGCTAAACCTGAACCACGACTGTGTAAATGGGCTCAGATAGACGCGATGAGAGCAGCCATCAGCGGCCCACAGACCACCATTACCAGCCTGCGTCTGATTGGCTGCGGGGCTGAGTGGCCGAACTCATCATCGCAGCAGCGACAAACCATTCCGAGCTCCGGGAAAACACATCTGATTGCACATTGCTAAACAACACATATTTGTCTCCCACTGGCCTCCCAGCGGAACGCTTCTTCTCCCACACTTGCCGATGCCTCCGAACACTGAAGGAAGGAGACATCGATCGTCTCCCTCCTCCAAATTAAAACCAAAGATGGACGACGCGCTGCCACGTACGATCAAATTTAATTTGAACCCATCCCAGCGTGACACGGGAAACGTCCAGGGATGCATCAGCGGAGGTGGAAACAAGCTGGAGAGTTCAGTCAAACACCAGCATCTGTCTGGGGGGGGGCCGCCGCGCTTTAACAAGCACACGAGACAAGAGGCTCACGGAGTGTCAGAGTCCTGGGGGGAGACTTCCACCGCAATTAATATGCTCCCGCAAACGCCGTTCATAATGAATGCATGATCACACAGCGTCCCAGCCTGCAGCGGGCGCAGCGCTGGACTGCAGACATCGATCCTGAGGGGGGGCGCGTCAGCAGGATCGCAGCTCCACCTCCACGGCTGTAAGCGAGTCAGCAGTCTACCGGGAGCGCCGTCCTGAGAGCGTCCAGAAACATCCAGAAGGGAAGGGCTGGTGTCTGCCTGCAGTACCAGCGGGGGCCACTGGGGGCAGGCTCCAGTTCACTCCCTTTTAAAACACCTTCAACCATCAAACACTCCCTTCATCCGCCTCTTCAGACACGACGGTGTCACCATCTGAACCTCTTCATCCTCCCCTCTCATCTGGAGGTCCATCTGAAGCTGTTTATGTAATTAAGTACATATTTACCCTTCAAAAGGGTCTGTCTGTGGGTGGGGTATAAGATCAAAGGTTACTCCCACCCCTTTTTCCTCCCCAGCCCCGCCCCTTTTTACCCAAATGTATTTTCCCCCCTAAACGTCCATCAGGGGGCGTTCTTTCTACGCCCTCCTAGTGCGCGCCACTTTGCCGCTGACTCTAATAAACTCTTTATTTTATCACGATTTCTGCGGCTGCTGTAAAATCTCTGTTTCTCTGCCGCCTCCGTGTCCTCCAGCGTCGCTGCATAGACCCCGCCCACCTCGCCGCGGTGGACAGCCGTGAAGAGGCGCCCCCCCCCGACGGTGCTGGTTTCACTCCCCCGTGCAGGTGAGTCTGCTCAAAATCCGTCACGCATGAACATTGTAGCCCGGAGGAGACGGGCCGCGTGCGCCGCCGCCACGCCGCGGTTGCCACGGCAGTTAATAAGGCTCATTTAGATCAAAGGAACAGAGGAGACTGTTGACTCTCCAGGGGAGGCGAGTCGAGCCCAGAGGAACGCAATTAAGGCCGTGGCAGCGATCCTCCACCGCCTCATACATCCTAACAAGAGACGCTCCAGGACCGGGGCTGCTCGCTGGAGCGGAGGGCTGGTCACAACCCAGACCAGCTCAGACCAGTTCAGACCAGCTCAGACCAGTTCAGACCAGTTCAGACCAGCTCAGACCAGCTCAGACCAGCTCATACCAGTTCAGACCAGTTCAGACCAGTTCAGACCAGCTCAGACCAGTTCAGACCAGTTCAGACCAGCTCAGACCAGTTCAGACCAGCTCAGACCAGCTCAGACCAGTTCATACCAGTTCAGACCAGTTCAGACCAGTTCAGACCAGCTCAGACCAGTTCAGATCAGCTCAGACCAGTTCAGACCAGTTCAGACCAGTTCAGACCAGTTCAGACCAGCTCAGACCAGTTCAGACCAGTTCAGACCAGCTCAGACCAGTTCAGACCAGTTCAGACCAGTTCAGATCAGCTCAGACCAGCTCAGACCAGCTCAGACCAGTTCAGACCAGCTCAGACCAGCTCAGACCAGTTCAGACCAGCTCAGACCAGCTCAGACCAGTTCCGCCAGGCTCAGTCAGTATTTAAAAACACACCAAAGTGACTCTCTCACACACCAGCAGCACCTCCAAATGAACTGGTAACACTGTTATTAATAACACACACACACACACACACACACACACACACACACACACACACACACACACCAGCTGTCGTTTGAGTGTGTGTGTGTGTTATTAATGCTCCCCTACATTCATCCAGGTAACACCATTTTATCACTTTGCTTTTGTCACAGTCACAATTCCGACGCTCCCGTTCGGTTTCCACCTCCGGTCCGGAGCGATCTGGCTCATCCCGCCTGAGCCCGCCTGCTCCCATCAGGCCCCGCCCCCCCCCATTCCGGGCCTTAATCCACTCCTGAGCCGAGCGCTCCCGACTACACCGCCGAGTAACCGCGAAGGACGCCCGACGTGACACCAGGAATGACCGGAGCAACCATTCACGAGCGCGTTTAAACCGGAATATTAATATAACCTCCACACAACCGTCACGTTTAACCGCAGGGGCGTTTTATTTTGTTGTGTTTTGTCCAGCGATGTCATCGTCTGAAGCTCCTCCTTCTTCCGGAGACGTTAAAGATTAGAACCTCAAAGGTTACTCCCGCCCCTTTCTCCTCCTCAGGCCCCGCCCCTCTACCCAAATATGGGCTCTTCTCTCCTAAATGTCCAGCAGGGGGCGTGGTTTCAGAGGAGAGGCCAATAAAGGAGGCTTGGGGTCAAGGGTCAGACGTGGTAAGTGGGCCTAGGGTCAACGGGAACGTTTCCATGGTGACGGAGCAGGTCCCACCAGGACAAACAGGAATAACGAGTCCAACCGGAGCTTCAACAGCCGGACCGCTACGATCCCGGAGATCAGACCGGCCGACGTCTGATGGGAGGACGCTCCGCGGATTTAGATGGCGGAATCTAATACCGACGTGTAACGCGATACGTTTAAGCCGTAAAACGAGTAAACAATCGGACATAATCCCGTTAGGATCAACTCGGGGAGGTTCCCGGGAGCGCGCCGTGGCGTTCCCCCTCCGCTGAGCGTTCGTCCGTCAGCCCGCCGCCGCCACCGCCGCCTGTCTGCTCGCCGCTCAATTAAAATGAGCTTCATTCAAATTCCGATTTTCCCGCGACTCCGGTGAGGACGGCGCTCCTCACACACTCCCGATCCACGTCCACTTTAGTGACGGCGCTCCCAAGGCAACACGCCTCCGATGCTCTCCCTCCGCCGCCAGCCCTCGCTCCACGCCATCACGAGCACATTCGCCCGAGTCCAGCCTGACTGGGAGCTGCCGGCGTGCACGAGTGTGTGTGTGTGTGTGTGTGTGTGTGTGTGTGTGTGTGTGTGTGTGTGTGTGTTTAAAGAGCAACCATGCAGTGGTGACATGCACCACTGTCTGTTTGGCTTTGCGTTGATTTCATCTTTATGAATGATTCAAAGGATTCTCACACACACACACACACACACACACACACACACACACACACACACACACACACACACACACACACACACACACACACACACACACACACACACACACAACCTCGCTGTGAGTATGGACGTGTATGTAAAATGTGTGTGTGTCTTGATACATCCAGCCTCTGCTCCACCAAGCGTGCAGATGTGTTTGAAATGTGTGTGAGTGTGTGTGAGTGTGTGTGTGAGTGTGTGAGTGTGTGTGTGAGTGTGTGTGTGATCAGAGAGGTGGCCCGAGGCTGCGGCCAGATCAGATTGAGTTGGCGGAGCAGAGCCGGCGATCAGGAGAAGATTCCCGGCTTTAATCTGATGGCGTCTCCGAGCCGTGGAAGCCGGGCGGCGACTTCAAACACACGCAGATGTTGAAGATTCCGACACAGCTGCACGGTCCGAGAGCGCCCCGCCACAAACACGCTAATCCCTCAGATTATCCGGATCTCTGCTGTGATGTCACCTTCAGCAGCATCAAACATCTGGGAGAACATCAGCCGGAATCAATAAACCTGACAGCGGACTCGGGCGGCCTCGCGGGAGCAACGGGAGCGTTCGCGCTCCGGTGGAGCTGCAGCCGGTCGGGCGGCGTGGGCCGGCGACCCCGGCGAGGCGGAGGTCGGATCAAAGTAATGAATACCGCCCGGCTCTAATCGGACTGGGAGTCCCTCAAAACAAACCGCAGCTCCGCCTCGGGATTCAAACCAGGCCCGGAAAGCCTTTTCACAGGCAGGAATATCCAGGGTCGTCGGAGTAAAGCCGGAGACACGCGGTGGGCTCGTGGGCACGAGGTCGGTGTGAGTGAGGCCCGGCGAGGAACGCTCCACTGGGACCGGTCGGACAGGAACCCGTGGGGAGAGGACGGGCGTTCCCGGGATAATGGAGCTGCTGTTCCGGTCCCCTCCCCCAGGACGATCCGATCAGACCGGACAACCTGCTGGTGCGTCCAATCAGGACCCCTGCACCAACATCTGGGGGGGAAAAGCACCTCCATCTGAGTCTGGGGGGGGGCTTTAAAGGGGGGGGGCGAGGGACGGACGGTTTTCTGCTTCCGCAGATCGTCGGGAATGTTGATAAATCCGACTTCCTGTCTCACCCCCAGGACTCCGGGAACAAGCGCAGGCACAGCCGGGCCATTCAGCCCCACGGCCCTCTGGGTAATGTGAGCTGCCTCACACAAAGCAGACCCCCCCCCCACACACACACACACACACACACACACACACACACCAGTTCTCTCAATGAGCCAAATCACTCGTTCACTTCTCCGCCTGTCCTCTTTATCCGCAGCAGCTTCAGAAAATGTTCCGGTTCGGGTGTGTGTGTGTGTGTGTGTGTGTGTGTGTGTGTGTGTGTGTGTGTGTGTGTGTGTGTATGTGTGTGTGTGGGGGGGGCAGCTGAATTCTGACCGGAGCAGCTCCTCTGCGGTCACGTGACCACCGGAACGCCGCCCTCGTCTACACGCGTGACAACATGTGAGTCGTGCAGCTCAACAAGTTGACTCAGAGGATGAGGGGGCCGTGGGGGGGGGGCGTTTTCCTGCAGCTGCTTTGTTCTTCAAACAAGAGCGCCGTTCCTCCGGAGATGGACGGATACGTGAGGGAGAGAGGGAGCACGGAGGAGGGAGGGAGAGAGAGAGAGAGAGATGGGAGTGGGTGGTCAGTCAGAGGTGAGGAAGACGAGATGAGAGGAAGAGCGGAGAGGTGGGGGGGCTATTTATCTAAGAGGGAGGGGGGAGGACAGGGAGGGGGGAGGACAGGGAGGGGGGAGGGAATAAAGAGGTACAGCGATTCCGGAACGAGTCCAACATCTGGAGGAAGTTCAGACAGAGAAACTGTGATGGGGGGGGGGCTTCCCTCTAAGGACCTTGTTCATGGTACTGGGTCAGGGCAGTGTGTGTGTGTGTGCGTGTGTGTGTGTGTGTGTGTGTGTGTGTGAACTCCAGCTGGAGTGTGTCCCTACTGCGACCGAGCCAGGCAATAGTTCATCCACCGCCGTTCCCTCCGTGGGCTGAGGAGAGGACACCTCACTCACTCACTCACTCACTCACTCACTCACTCACTCACTCACTCACTCACTCACTCACTCACTCACTCACTCACACACACACACACACACACACACACACACACACACACACACACACACACACAAGCGGCTGTAGAAGGTGTGTGTTCACTCCCTCCTCAAACACATGGACGTCAGGAGTTCTGCCCAAGGCCCGTTGCCATGGTAACGCCGGTGAAGTGACCCGTCGGACGCCGTCCGCGGCGGCGGGATGCGACAGCTGCACCTGATCCGCTCACGCCTCCGCCCCGCCGAGCGTGATCCCGGCTCGTAGCGGAGGGACGGACGCGGGGGCCGGAGATGCTCCTCCTGACACGCGCGGCGGGAAACGCGTGTTCCCCGCCACGCTTGGCTGCACGCGACGCCGGAATGCTGCCTCGCCGTCCGTAAACGAGCTTTAATTATTCAGGGTCGAGCACAGATGCTCTCAATCTCTCTCTCACACACACACACACACACACACACACACACACACACACACACACACACCACTCACACTCACACACACACACACACACACACACACACACACACACACACGGAGTCATGAATAAAGACAAATGTTGGTAATTATTCCAGTCGGAGTTGTGGGAACGCTGGAGCTGTGACGGACAGCTCGACGCCACCGGAGGTCTTCCCAAACATCGTCTTTCATAAATAAGCGATGGCGCTCGCCCCTCGAGGACGGCGCGTTTACCAGCCGTCCTCTCGTCGGGCGTCAGAATTCCCAACGTCGTTCCGACTAACAGATGGAACGCTCGCGCGTCCTCCTGCTGCTGGGATCCTCCGTAATGATGGGAGTAATGGCGGCTCCTCGGGATGAAAGGGAATCCTCCAGCAAACACGCGGATCCCGTCGCTCTGGGTCACCGTGCCGGGCGAAAACCAGGTGACCCGGTGGTGGGAGGGGCATCGGTAATTGTCCCTAATTAGCAGGAACAGGTGGGCGGAGCCTCCGAACGCTCCCGCCCACGTTCATTAGGGAAGGCCGCTCGGCTCGTCCTGGAACCCCCAGCAGGAGACTCCAGAAGGCGGAGCCCCGTGTGGGGGGGGTCGAAGTCTGACCCCCCCAGACTGACACGATCGGGATGGGACCCCGGGTGGGCGGAGCCAAAGATGCAGCTGGTCACGGAGCGGCGAATCACGCTCCAGCTGCTAACGAGCCCCGGTGACAGGACACACCTCCCACAAACGCGCCCGTGTGTGTGTGTGTGTGTGTGTGTGTGTGTGTGTGTGTGTGTGTGTGTGTGTGTGTGTGTGTGTGTGTGTGTGTGTGTGTGTGTGTGTGTGTGTGTGTGTGTGTGTGTGTGTGTGTGTGTGAGAGTGTGAACTGTAGGATGGTGTTTGAGCAGACAGATGTTCCGTCTGTACAGATTATTTCAAACTTCCACATCTGGCCGATGCTCACACGGTTGGCTGTCACCTCGTGGGACAAGTGTCAGCCAAGGTCAGATGTTGCGGTGGCGGCGGCGGCGGCGTGCCACGATTTATGATGCCCACAGATGGAACGAGCTCCCCAGCCAATCAGAGGTCGTAACAGCCTCGCCTCATTAACCAGGTTAACACCCTGAAGCTTCCGCTCCTATCGAGGAGCTGGGCCTCAATCTGAGGGGCCTGTTACAGTGGGAGGTCACCAGAGGTCACCAGAGGTCACCAGAGGTCACCTCACCCTCAGGGCAGGCGGCCCAAGCCGTGCCCTAAGCCCCTCCCCCACGCGGTTAAAAACACATGACCACGAGGGTTCCCTGGAAGGCCAGATGGGGCAGACCCGACCCGACCGACCCAGATGTGCGCACCTCTGCTCACGCGAGGAGCGGACGCGGGCCCCCGCTCCTCGCCTCGTTAGAGTCAGCTGCTCGCCGCCGCCCCATCGTTGTTCGCAGATGATCTTTTTAATTGTGTCCAACCGCCGACGCTAATCTGCTCTGTCAAACTGAACAATACGGCCGGTTTCACTGCCTGTGGTCCACACACACACACACACGTATACACACGCACGCACACACACACATGCATGCACACACAGATACACAAAGATGAACAATACACACAGGAGAAAGCCCCCCTCCACCCCCACATGGGGACAGGAACACACAAAGGCAGATTATTCTCTAAAACTGGGATTAGTCAGATGCTCCTCTAATAAAAAAACACACTGGCCTAAATACATTTCTATCACACACACACACACACACACACACACACACACACACACGTCAGCAAGCAGCATGTGTATAAAAATAGCGTGTTGTTGAGCCACAGAATCTTGTTTTTGTTTGCTTGTGTTGTAGAATGAAAGCTGGAAGACAACGTGATCATCGTGATCAACAACACGAACAACGTGATCAACGTGATCATCAAGATCAACAACACGGAAAATAACCTGATCAACGTGATCAACGTGATCAACAACACGAACAACAACCTGATCAACGTGATCAACGTGATCAACGTGATCAACAACACGAACAACAACCTGATCAACGTGATCATCAAGATCAACAACACGAAAAATAACCTGATCAACGTGATCAACGTGATCAACAACCTGATCAACGTGATCAACGTGATCAACAACACGATCAACGTGACCAACAACACGATCAACAACACGATCAACGTGACCAACAACACGATCAACACCACGATCAACGTGATCAACAACACGATCAACGTGATCAACAACACGATCAACAACACAAACAACAACACGATCAGCGTGATCAACAACACAATCAACGTGATCAACAACACGAACAACAACACGATCAACGTGATCAACAACACGATCAACGTGATCAACAACACAATCAACAACACGATCAACGTGATCAACAACACAATCAACAACACGATCAACGTGATCAACAACACAATCAACAACACGATCAACGTGATCAACAACACGATCAACGAGATCAACAACACGATCAACGTGATCAACAACACGATCAACGAGATCAACAACACGAACAACATCATCAACAACATGATCAACAACACGATCAACAACATGATCAACAACACGATCAACAACATGATCAACAACATGATCAACAACACGATCAACAACATGATCAACAACACGAACAACGTAAACAACATGAACAACGTGATTGACAACACGATCAAGGTGATCAATCCTGAAACAGTAGAAGACGGCGACAGGTCTGACAAATCGATGTTCCGACCACAGATGTTAAGGGAGGGCGTACACTCCCTCGCCCCGCCCCCCCACCTGTGACTATGGTTTTCACTGACTCCGCCCCCTCACAGGTGAGGCAGTCGTGACCTTTAACCCTGATGAGAGCCTCAAAGTGCCATTCTTTGAGTTTTAGAGAAAACATCTGGATCTTGGATCACAATGGGGGCGGGGCAGGGTGATGGGGGCGGGGCCAGAGCCCAACCACATCCTGAGACTCTGGATGAATTCGCCATCTTCGCTTCAGAGGTTCCTCGGCCTCGCTCGCCCCCGCCCTCCCCTCCTCTGAACGTTTGACCCGGAGCGCACGGCCACGTGCACGGCTCTCTTTCCTCCCGGTATTCCTCGTCCACGTGTCCGTGCCCCCCCCCCCCCCACACCCTTTGTCCTGTTTCTCCTTCCCCACTTTCCTAATCCAAGGTTCCTCTGGTCTCCCCATTAATCAACTTCAACCCAACATCCAATTTTCTCCTCCTCCTCGCTCCATTTGTCACCCCCCTCCTCCCCCCTCCTCCCCCCTCACCCCCCCCCTTCCCAACTTCAGCTGATGAAATAATTCCTCTCCCTGCTTTGATTGTGGTTTCACTGTCCCTCCCCTCCCGCCGTTGATCATTCCGAGTCCCTCCGCTGTTACACTTTAATCTTCCCGCTGGAGAACTTTCACCGTCTGCTCCCCGAGCCCGCCGCCGCCCCCACAAGCCCCGCCTCTCACCGTGCTCCCGGGTCAGAGGGGCCACGGGGGGGGGTCCCTATACACCCTCCAGGCTCCTGGGAGAGCCAGAGGTAACCCATCCAGATGTTTAGATGGCGAGGAGGCTTCCGAAGACGCTCCTCGTTCGCCCGTTTTAGTGCGACCATAAAAGGTAACGGAGCAGGAAGTGACACGGCCCATAAAACCCGCCCCCAGCACGCAGCATCAGCTTTTACAGCCGCGCTCTTCCCCTCGAGGTCGACAGGAAGCGCAGCGCCGAGGAAGGGGCCTCGTCTAAGGCGGCGTTCCTCGGCGCCCGCCGTACACGCGCCGCCGTCCTGATTACGGAGGCTGATGGAGTGGCGCCCGTCCCCCGGGGGGGGGGGGCGGCAACACGCCGTTTAACGTTGATCCAATAACGAGCGATGAACAGCGGTCGATCGAAGGAGAAACGAGATCTCAGCAGCCGCCACCGTCTTAAGGGGGGGTTTCAAAGGTCAAATAAATCGCCATAATACTCAATCAGGGCGCGTTTACGGCGGCCCTGAGAGGCGGCGGCGGCGGTGGCGAGGCCTCCTTTATTGTGTTCAAGGGCGTGTTTAGCTGATTACCTGCAGCCTCATTAACTAAACGACCACGGCCGCGGCGAGCCAGGAGGCCCGGGAGACGGCGGGGGCGGGAGCTGATGTGGAAGCACGGCGAGGCGGTGTCGCTGGGCCCACGTGCGTCCCCGAGGAGCGCGTGACGGATCTGCTAATCCGACAAACGAGTCGGAGGATCCGCGGCGGCGGCGTTCGCCGCTCATTGATCGGCTAACGAGATTAAGGACGCTCGGCCCTGGCGGTTTCCTTTCATCTCCAGAGATAACGCGCTTCCCACTCAGCGCCCCGCCCCCCAGGATGAGAGCCCCGCCCCCGGGCCAATCAGGCGTGTCCGGACCATGAGCGTGCCTCCGGGCCGCCGTCCGATCCCCTGATCATCCGTGACCATCGAGATCGGGACGGCGTCCAGAGAGACTCCTCACGGCGTCGGATCAAGGGGGGGGGCCCGTAGCCGTGGCAACAACGTTAACGCGGTTTGAACGGTGACGGAGGAGTTCCCAGATTCCCTGGACGGGGGCGGGGCGTGTGGGGGCGACCTCGGGGGGCCTGGCCCGCCTAACGAGGGCCCCGAGGCCCCGCCCTGCTCGACGGCGTCTCTTTAATGTTTAAAGTCCTCTAAACGTGTCCGGGGGCCCGAGAACATTTAAGAGCAGAGAGGCCAGGAGATAAATAATTAATCCAATTAAATAAATGAAGAGAAATTATTTCACAGCAGCAGAACAACAACACGAGTTCTTGTTAACGCGAACTGATGAGCCGCTGGAGGGGGGGGGGGGGGGGGGAGAGGAGGAGATGGAGGGAGAGGAGGAGAGGAGGAGATGGAGGGAGAGGAGGAGAGGAGGAGATGGAGGGAGATGGAGGGAGATGGAGGGAGAGGGAGGGAGAGGAGGAGATGGAGGGAGAGGAGGAGAGGGAGGGAGATGGAGGGAGAGGAGGAGAGGGAGGGAGGAGATGGAGGGAGAGGGAGGGAGAGGAGGAGAGGAGGAGAGGGAGGGAGAGGAGGAGATGGAGGGAGAGGAGGAGAGGAGGAGATGGAGGGAGAGAGGGAGAGGGGGAGATGGAGGGAGAGAGGGAGGGAGGGAGAGAGGGAGAGGGAGGGAAAGGGAGGGAGGGAGAGGAGGAGAGGGAGGGAGAGAGGGAGAGGAGGAGGGGGAGGAGATGGAGGGAGAGGAGGAGAGGAGGAGGGGAGGAGATAGAGGGAGAGGAGGAGATGGAGGGAGAGGAGGAGAGGAGGAGGGGAGGAGATAGAGGGAGAGGAGGAGATGGAGGGAGAGGAGGAGAGGGAGGGAGAGGAGGAGGGCAGGAGATAGAGGGAGAGGAGGAGATGGAGGGAGAGGAGGAGAGGAGGAGGGGGGAGAGGAGGGGGAGGAGGGGGAGATGGAGGGAGGGAGGAGATGGAGGGGAGGAGGAGATGGAGGGAGAGGAGGAGAGGAGGAGGGGAGGAGGAGGGAGAGGAGGAGAGGAGGGAGAGGGAGGGGGGGGGGGGAGATGGAGGGAGAGGAGGAGAGGAGGAGATGGAGGGAGAGGAGGAGAGGAGGAGGGCAGGAGATGGAGGGAGAGGAGGAGATGGAGGGAGAGGAGGAGAGAGGGAGAGGAGGAGATAGAGGGGGAGGGAGGAGGGGAGGAGATAGAGGGAGAGGAGGAGATGGAGGGAGAGGAGGAGAGGAGGAGATGGAGGGAGAGAGGGAGAGGGAGGGAAAGGGAGGGAGGGAGGGAGAGAGGGAGAGGAGGAGGGGAGAGAGGGAGGAGGAGGGGGAGGGTCACATGACCCCCTCAGGCCTCCAGCAGGTGTGTGAGGTGAAGGCTTTAGCATCTCTGTGGGGACACATCGACCACCTGCACGCGTTCGCACCTTCAACCAGCCCCCTCCTGATCAGACTCCGTCGGGTGCTGTTATCCACTTTCCAATCCCCCTCCCCCCCCCCCGATGATGGATCGATGGGAGCGGAGCAGGCGGGAGATGATGGGTGGCGATCACCGCCGCTGGAGCGTTGGGCGCCGTTTAAAACGCTATAAGACAAACCGTGAAGAGCCACGCATCAGGGGCAGGTAACAAGGTCACCACCGCACCGTACATCACTGGGGGGTGGGGAGGGTGAGGGGAGGTAAGGGGGTCTGAGGGGGGTGAGGGGGGTGAGGGGTCTGAGGGGGTGAGGGAGGGTGAGGGGAGGTGAAGTGGGGGTGAGGGGGTCTGAGGGGGTGGGGGGGGGTGAGGGGGTCTGAGGGGGTGAGGGGAGGTGAGGGGGGTGGGGGGGGGGGGGGTGGGGGGGCTGAGAGGAGGTGAGGGGGGGTGAGGGGGTCTGAGGGGGGTGAGGGGGGTGAGGGGGTCTGAGGGGGGTGTGGGGGGGTGAGGGGGTCTGAGGGGGGTGAGGGGAGGTGAGGGGGGGTGAGGGGGGTGGGGGGGCTGAGAGGAGGTGAGGGGGGTGAGGGGGGGTACCGCGGCTCACGGAGCCTACACGAGGAGCCGCTCATCCACTTCTGATGTTCGCGTAGAACCATCAGTCGCATGATCATCGACGACGGCCCGGGAGGGGGCGGGGCCAAAAGCCCGGGAGGGGGCGGGGCCAAAAGCCCGGGAGGGGGCGGGGCCAAAGGCCGATCTTCCTCTTTCATGGAAAGCTGAATCCTCTTACGGATCACAGCCCGGTCCGTCCGCTAATGAGATTAACGACGCATCTCTAATCCACGACACGACCACCCGGATTTAGGCCCCCCCGGCCCCGCCCCTCTCCCCCGGCCCCACCCCTCTCGCCCCCCCCCCGGCCCCGCCCCTCGCCCCCCCCGGCCCCGCCCCTCTCCCCCCGGCCACGCCCCTCTTCCCCCCGGCCCCGCCCCTCTCGCCCCCCCAGTCTTGTCAAAGTTAAATATCAGATCGTTGATGCAGCGAGCATCAGAGGAGCTTTTATCTAAACCGCCCCCCAGCCCAACCCCCCCGCTGAAACAACATTAGCCTTTCTTCTCCCACAAATGTCATCACGATTTCTTCCACCGCCCCCCCTCGCCCCCCCCCCCCCCCATGGAAATGAGCTGAACGTGCTCTTTGTTTCCCATCAGGGGAATAAAGGAGACGGGCCCGACAGTGGGGGGTGGCTGGAAATGACTCGAAACACAAAGATTATCTGTCAGAAACAGACCCCCCCCTCGGCCCCCCCCCCAACACACACTTTGTTTATTGACCTCCAAATAAGAGCGAGATGTTCCGGTGTCGTATTAAAACGTTGCAGCCTCGTAAAGGAGACGATAACCCTCCGACAGCCGGCTGGGAACACGACCCCCCCCACCGGAGGGAGGATACGAGGGGGGGGCTCAGGTCATTACCAAAACCATTCAGACAGAACAGACATCACCAAACGACCGTCGAGCAGCCGCCGTTAGAGCGCCGGCGTCCCTCAGGGCCCCCCCCTCGGCCCGTCTCTGGTTCTGGTCCCACTGTATTTGGGTCGGGGGGGTGAGGGGGGGTGAGGGGGTGTCTGCCCCCCCCCCACCGGTCTGAGGTTGTGGCTCGTCTCTGCAGCTTTGAGAGAAAAGTACCCCCCCCCCTCAAACAAAGAGGCTCCTGTCCCGGCGGGTCGGCTCCTCATCGAGCTTCCGTCCGCGTCCGGAGAGCCTCCGAACCCACGTCCCCTCCCCCTCGTCCTCAGTCCTCCAATCAAAGGTGGTCCTCCGTCAGCCCCCCCCGCCCCCCCCCCCCCTTAATGGGGTCAGCCGACTCCGGCTTCCATCAACGCTCCAAGAACGGTTTTCCGACGGCGCCTCTGAGGCTCCCGGGACAAACAGGCCGTTTACCGCCCAGACGCAAATGAGGCTCCGCCCCCTCCAACGCACGCCGAAAGGAGCGAGCGCCGCGTTTACGCCGAGTTCCCGCCGACCTCGGCGGGATCTCTGACCCCCCCTTAATGACGGTCATCACCGCGGGAGGAGGAGGAGGAGGAGGAGGAGGAGATGAAGATGGAGAGCAATGATCCTTAACGAGCAGCACCGCGGAGGTCGGGACACGGAGAAGACGAGGAGGTGGAGGCGAGGTCAGGGGGGTGAGGGATGGGGGGTGAAGGGGGGGTGAGGGATGGGGGGGTGAGGGATGAAGGCCGAGCTCAACGAGGGGGAAACGACAGCGGAGGAGGGATGAGGAGGCAAAAGGTTCGGGCAGCAGGGACGGAGACCGATGGGAAGAGGAGGGGAACAGCCGTGGTGGTGGATGTAGGGGGCGTGGCCAGGTGAGGGGGCGTGGTCAAGGGGGGGCTGCAGGAGACAGTGTGGTGTCTGAAGCCTGCGTATCGGTTCTGTGCAGCCTTGACCGCTGCACCAGTGTTGAACACGTGCATCCCAATCCCATTCCTCAGAGGTCCCAAACGTCCGTCCGGTCTCTGGAGGACCTTCACGTGTTCTTCAGCCAGGACACCAGACATGCTTCAGTGGTGGAACCA
>CAJVRN010000194.1:720000-722500 GCA_911728415.1 Lagocephalus sceleratus
CAACACAGATATGAACGGAGCTCTCCAGGGTCCTGAACACACCACAGATATGAACGGAGCTCTCAGGGCCTGAACACACGCCAGATATGAATGGAGCTCTCCAGGGTCCTGAACACAACACCAAATATCTATGGAGCTCTCCAGGGTTCTGAACCAACCACCAGATATGAACGGAGCCGCCACCCAAATATCTACGGCCAGGGTCCTGAACACATCACCAGATATGAACAAGCTCTCCAGGTCTGAACACATCACCAGATATGAATGGAGCTCTCCAGGGTCCTGAACACAACACCAAATATCTATGGAGCTCTCCAGGGCCCTGAACCACACCACCAAATATCTACGGAGCTGTCCAGGGTCCTGAACAAACCACCAGATATGAACGGAGCTCGCTGGGGCCCTGAACACAACACCAAATATCTACGGAGCTCTCCAGGGCCCTGAACACACCCCATCTCCTGATATCAGTGAACATCTCATGATGGTTCTGAGATGTTCCGTGGTTCTGAAGGACCAGCTCTGTCTCTCACCCTCTGACACAGCAGGAGGACTCAGACCTGCTCTGAGGAGCTCTCCAGGGGACCGGACCTACTGAGCATCTTTCAATCTCTCCCTGGAGCCAGCATCACGTTGGCACATTCCTCTGTAACAAATCAACTGGAGCCTGGTCTTAGGAATCTGGACCAGAATTCCAGCTAATCCATAAAAGCTGCGGAGCTGCAGGAAACAGCGGTATGTGTTGTGCTCTGATGAAAAGCTGCGCTGGTGTAAACATCTCGCCTCTTTCATGCTGCAGGTGCTCAGTGTGTCGGCCTCTGAGGAGTTCCTCTTGGCTCCGGATCCTTTTCTGCTTGTTTGAGTCGGCCCACGAACACCACGCCGCTCCTTCACATGTCCCTGCCGATATTTTTAGCACGCTCTGCTCAGATCTTTGTGGGCAACAGAAGCTCTCTCAGCGTGGAGCGGTCCCTCTGCTACCAGAGCTCGGCTCTCTCCTGCAGCGTCCCGCCCGGTCTTGTTGTTTCCTCCTCTGTGGGGAACCATCTTAGAAAACGACATAATCCAGCCGGCCCGCCCCCCCGCCAAAGCTGGGTCAGAACCATCAGGAACCTTCTCACCTCTCCTGGGACGACAGTGAACAAGCCAGGGAACGCTGGCTTTGGTTCCACCACACCTGCACCACCCTCTCGCTCCTCGTTTCACCCTCGTTTCACCCCGTCATGGGTGAAACGAGGAGATGGCAGAGGTGATGGCTCCACGAGCCTCACCTCTGCCATCTACCCCCCCCCCGTGTTCTCATCTCTTGGCCTCCTGCATAATAGATGCGGCTGTAACGCCAGTCAACTGGAGCAGCGTCATGAGGCTGCAACTGAAACTGAGAGTGAGACAGATGGAGAGAGAGAGAGAGAGAGACAGTGAGAGAGAAGGAGAGAGAGAAAGGGGAGAGAGAGAGAGAGAGTGAGGGAGCGAGAGAGAGAGTGAGAGAGAAATGAGAGCGAGAAAGGGGGGAGAGAGAGAGGGAGAGAGAGAGAAGGAGAGAGGAGATAGGGAGAGCGAGACGGGTTCTATTACGCCACGCACGCGCGTCACGTGCACGCGCGCACATTCCCATGCAGCCCAAATGAATCACGGAAAAGTAAACAGCCAAAATGGAACAATTCCACGGTCGGAGCTGAGAGATCCAGAGGTGGGAGAGAGAGCAGGGACGAGGTGAGAGCGGGCCCGGCCAGATTAGGGCGAGCGAGATGAAACTGCAGAGCTCGGTCCCACCGTCCGCCATCTGTCTCACACACACCCTGCGTTATTAAGCACCCATCAATCACGCTCACCTTCATCGATCTCCGGCGCTCCTCCGCTCCTCGTCCTTCCCTCCACAATCCCTCCTTCTTCCCCGATCCGTCCGCCAGCGGGGGCTTTAATCCCGACAAAGGGCTCGCTATCTTTCCCCAACTCCTGCGCCTCTCCCGAGCGCGCACGGCGTGTGTGTGTGTGTGTGTGTGTGTGTGTGTGTCTATGTGTGTGTGTGTGTCTATGTGTGTGTGTGTGTGTGTGTGTGTGTCTATGTGTGTGTGCGTGTGAGGAGAGGGTATCTTGTTAGTTTTTTGGGAGGTGAATAAATCAGTAACTGTGTGCGTCTGTGTGTGTGTGAGTGTGTGTGTGTGCGTCTGTGTGTGCGCGTGTGTGTGTGTTGATGTGTGTCTACGTGTGTGTTGCTGTGTGTGTGTGTGTGTGTGTGTGTGTGTGTGCGCGGGACAGCGCGAGGAGCCGCGTTAGTGACAGCGCCGTGCGCGCGGAGCAGATCCAGGTGGTCTCGCCCCGCAGCGGCTCACCCGCACGGACCCTCGAGCGAGGCGCGCGTTTGCAGGATCGGCGGGGGGGGCGGGAGGTGGGGGGTCATGCGGGTGCTGGGAAACTCTTCCGAGGCTCCGGATGGAATCCCGCTTACTCCATTAAAAGTGGGGGGGGGGGGGGGTCGGCAGATATCCGCAGACGAGGC
>CAJVRN010000194.1:730000-740000 GCA_911728415.1 Lagocephalus sceleratus
GTCGGAGGTGGAGCGGAAAACAGCCGAAAAACGAAAGTCAGGCGAAATCCAGTTCCTGTCCGGGCTTCAAGACGATGGGACTGTGATCACTGGGGGGGGGGGGGGGGGGGGAGGGGGGGCGCTCTAGAAGAGACGATGGAGCAGGTGAGGTGACCCTGGGTCGACCTCTGACCTTTCCCATAATTCCAACTATCTGCGTCCAGAACTTCCTCTGTCAACTTTACGGTCGTCACGTAACGAGCGAGTGGTGGCGGCGAGGAGGTTCAGACGGCCCAGAACCAGCGTTTCCACGTCAACTGGTAGAACTGGGCAGGATCCAGTTAAGCTGCTGGTTGACCCCCCCCCCCCCCACTCCCCCCCCCGCCTCTCGAGGGTGAAAGTGACTTCAGAATTCCTGTTTCATCCTCTTCAGACCTTCAACGCCTGTTTTAACCAACAGACACAGATTTACACCAGGAAACCATGACAACGCAGATGTCACCTCTCCATTCATCGCCTGTGTGTGTGTGTGTGTGTGTGTGTGAGTGTGTGTGTGAGTGTGTGTGTGTGTGTGTGTGTGTGTGTGTGAGTGTGTGTGTGTGTGTGTGTGTGTGAGTGTGTGTGTGTGTGTTCTGCTGTGCTGATAAAGCCGTCTTTGTCTTTGTCCTTCACCTCCGTCTCTCTGAAGGCTAAGACACTAAAAGACTGTTTTCTCCTGCGAACACGTCGCTCACCTGTGATGACTTCCTGTTGTGTTTGTTAAATACACTGAAAATGTGAGTGTGAGGAAACGTGAGGAGCAGGTGAGGAGCAGCAGAGGAGCGTGGGAAAGCCGTCCTGATGCTCCTCCTGAGGATCCCTCCTTTCCCACCTGGTTCTCGTGGTTCTTCTCAACAGTTGGAGGAGCAATAATTACCTCCAGAAGCAGACTTTCATGAATATTTCCCAGAGCGACACTGGAGGTCCAGGATGAACAGGAGGTCCAGGATGAACAGGAGGTCCAGGATGAACAGGAGGTCCAGGATGAACACCATCAACGTGTTTACATTAAACGCGCAGCTGCAGAGTTTCTCCAGATGTGAACTTGAATCAACAGCAGCTGGGGTTGATCTGACCCGCAGAGACAAACACGGCCTGAGGCGGATCTGCTGATGTTCTCCTCCGTGAGGCTGCATCTCCACCGAGGTTTGGTCCTCAATCCAGCGGTTGACGTGCAGCTCGTCCTCTGACCAGTCGGGTCCAGTCTGCAGTGTTCCTGCTCCCTTCATCAGAAAGGTGGCTGAGCAGCTGTGCATGGTCACACCTGGAGCTGGGACCACACACCTGGAGCTGGGACCACACACCTGGAGGTGGGACCACACATCTGGAGCTGGGACCACACATCTGGAGCTGGGACCACACACCTGGAGCTGGGACCACACACCTGGAGGTGGGACCACACATCTGGAGCTGGGACCACACACCTGGAGCTGGGACCACACACCTGGAGCTGGGACCACACATCTGGAGGTGGGACCACACACCTGGAGCTGGGACCACACACCTGGAGCTGGGACCACACATCTGGAGGTGGGACCACACACCTGGAGCTGGGACCACACACCTGGAGCTGGGACCACACATCTGGAGGTGGGACCACACACCTGGAGCTGGGACCACACATCTGGAGGTGGGACCACCCATCTGGAGGTGGGACCACACATCTGGAGCTGGGACCACACATATGGAGGTGGGACCACACATCTGGAGCTGGGACCACACATCTGGAGCTGGGACCACACATCTGGAGGTGGGACCACACATCTGGAGCTGGGACCACACACCTGGAGCTGGGACCACACATCTGGAGCTGGGACCACACACCTGGAGCTGGGACCACACATCTGGAGCTGGGACCACACACCTGGAGCTGGGACCACACACCTGGAGCTGGGACCACACATCTGGAGCTGGGACCACACATCTGGAGGTGGGACCACACATCTGGAGCTGGGACCACACATCTGGAGGTGGGACCACACATCTGGAGCTGGGACCACACACCTGGAGCTGGGACCACACATCTGGAGCTGGGACCACACACCTGGAGCTGGGACCACATTGGAGCTGGGACCACACATCTGGAGCTGGGACCACACACCTGGAGCTGGGACCACACATCTGGAGCTGGGACCACACATCTGGAGCTGGGACCACACATCTGGAGCTGGGACCACACATCTGGAGGTGGGACCACACATCTGGAGGTGGGACCACACATCTGGAGCTGGGACCACCCATCTGGAGCTGGGACCACACACCTGGAGCTGGGACCACACATCTGGAGCTGGGACCACACATCTGGAGGTGGGACCACACATCTGGAGCTGGGACCACCCATCTGGAGCTGGGACCACACATCTGGAGCTGGGACCACCAGGGGGCGCCGGCCTGGCGTCGGGCTGAAGCTGTCGTTGATGATCCAGGTCTCCTCCTCCGTCGGCCTCCATCACTTATTCCCACCTGTGTCCTCGGAGCAGGAGCTTCACATCAAGGCCGGGGCCCTCGTGGGGGCGCCGCGCTTTGATCCAGCTGCTGTTGATGTCCAGCTGTTCCAGCTCTCTGGGGCTGAGGGGCGTGGCCGGCCCCGCCCCCCCATTAAACCTTCAGCGTGTTTCCAGGAGTCAGCAGGAAGCGCTCCTCCAACCCGGACCTTCAGACGTCCCTGCTGAACTGGTTCCCATCACCACCAGTTTCCCTCACGTCATCTGTGAGAAGATCGGCGGGACCGGCCACAGATCAAAGCCAGACAGAAGATCAAAGCGGGCTGCGGAGCTGCATGTGCGGCTGTGATTAGATCAGCGGCTGATCAGTTCATCAATGACACAAACGAAAAACAATCCGTCTCTCTCCATCTCCGCATTATCGCTCCTTTCTGCCGCGCTCCCATCGACCGCGTCGGCCGGACGATCGATAATTTTATCGACGCTCGTTTGTTCCCCGGAGTTCTGCGGAGCGGCGGCTCGGTCACCTTCCAGACGGGCGGAACACGTGAGGCTGGCAGAAGAGCGGAGCCAAAGCTGATGTGAGGCAGCTGGAAGCTTTCACCCTGACAGGAGAGTTAAACTGAGGCGGATCCCTGGAACGCCGCTCCAGGAGACGGAAGCTTCGGGCTGGAAGTGAATCAGGGATCAAGGTGTCCTCCCGCCGGGCTGGGGGGGTCAGGAACACCGTGGAGGAGCGATGGTGTCCCAACACCAACGCAGAGGACCGAGCAGGGTCCATCCGTGAGACTTTGGTTTGGAAAAGTTTCCTTGAAAACGCGTCTGTGCTTGAAAGTTTGTGGATCCGAGGTGTGATCCATCATGGAGAACATCCAGTCCGGGCTCATTCCTGTCAACGCCGCCGTAATAACGCGGCGTGGAGCCGCCTGAATCCTGATGGAGCGGCCGTCCAGATGAATACAGATGTGGTTCTCGGGATCGTCCATCAGCAATTCCGGACCGGATTCATTATTCAGCTTTGTTCTGAACATCAAAACAGCGTTTGTGAAGGACGCCGGCCCGGCTGGACGGGTTTCACATCTCACAAGCTTTGATGGAACAAAGTTCCCCTCCGAACATTTCTGTCTGCTGCAGTAAACAAAAGGTCACTCAGCAGCTGTCGGAGCAGGCCCGGATCCATTGATCCCACTCGGAATTTTCCTGCTGCTGCAAAGGTCGCTGCTGCTGCTGCTGCTGCTGATGATGATGATGATGATGATGATGATGATGATGATGGTGATGATGATGATGATGATGATGGTGATGATGATGATGATGATGATGATGATGATGATGATGGTGATGATGATGATGATGATGATGATGATGATGGTGGTGATGATGATGATGATGATGATGATGATGATGATGATGGTGATGATGATGATGATGATGATGATGGTGATGACGATGATGATGATGATGATGATGATGATGATGATGATGATGATGATGATGGTGATGATGATGATGATGATGATGATGGTGATGATGATGATGATGATGATGATGATGATGATGATGGTGATGATGGTGATGATGATGATGATGGTGAAGATGATGATGATGACGATGATGATGATGATGATGATGATGATGGTGGTGATGGTGATGATGATGGTGATGATGATGATGATGATGATGATGGTGATGACGATGATGATGATGATGGTGATGATGATGATGGTGATGATGGTGATGATGATGGTGATGATGATGATGATGATGGTGATGATGATGGTGGTGGTGATGGTGATGATGATGATGATGGTGATGATGATGATGATGATGATGATGATGGTGATGATGATGATGATGATGATGATGATGAAGGTCTTCCTCTCAAACTTGCAGAGTCTGATTCAGCGCTCCTGATTGGACACTGATCGAGACTCTGAACCACCAGGCCCCCCCCCAGCGACGTCCCTCGTAGCCCCGCCCCCAAGACGTCCCTCGTAGCCCCGCCCCCAAGATGTCCCCTCGTAGCCCCGCCCCCAAGACGTCCCCTCGTAGCCCCGCCCCCCCAGATGGCATCTGTGGCACAAACACTCTTTAGCATGCACGAGGACTTTTGGCTGCAGTGGAGCCTTGTTAGAGTCCCCAGTGAGACCCCCCACCCCCCCCACCCCCCCCACCCCCTGTTTCCTTTCCCCGTTGAAAATGTCGCTGTTTGAAGGCGTCGCTCAGGCGTGGCGGCGCGTTAAACATCGCCGCTGCTGCTGTTTACAACGCCGCTTTGATCTGGAGGCTTTGATGAGGCCGTGGCCCCAGAAAAGTCCCTTTTACTGATGTTTACAGGAGAAGAGGCTGAAGCTGATGTGGAGAGGGCAGCAGACCAGGAGGTCAGGCGGGGGGGGGGGCAACGGGCGGGGTCAGGGGTCACGTACGCTGCAGGCTGTGAGCGCCGAGTCAGCAATGATCTCTGACAGGCTGAGGCACCAAACATCTCCAGGGGGATCCAGATGTTTCCCTTCATCAGAGGGAACGCTGGAGCTTCAGGAGGTTCATGAAGCAGTGATGAAGGAGGAAGAAGAGGAGGAGGAGGAGGAGGAGGAGGAGGAGGTGGAGGAAGAGGAAGAGGAGGAGGAAGAGAAGGAGGAGGAGGAAGAGGAGGAAGAGGAGGAGGAGGAAGAGAAGGAGGAGGAGGAAGAGGAGGAAGAGGAGGAGGAGGAGGAAGAGAAGGAGGAGGAAGAGGAGGAAGAGGAGGAGGAGGAGGTCCACACTTCAGTGCTGGACAGTCCTGGGGGGGGCTGATGGATGCTGTCGCCACGGTTACAGCAGCAGCATTTATCCCTGAATGAATAATGTATGAGGTCATTCCAGCGCCCTGCTGCCGCCCATCCGTCCGTGTCGGCGTTCCACGGCAGACGGCTCTGACACGTTCTCCACCGCCTCCCACATCAGCCGCATCATCGGCGGTTCTGGACCGCTAAAGAGTCCGTTTGTGTGTCCCCCCCCCCCCCCCCGTCTGGGGGTTAACAGCCTGAGCTGCAGTCACGGCGGTCCCCACTAGAGCGGTAAAACTCTGAGGCCCAATCACGAAACGACGTCTGGGGGCGGGGCCGGGAGGGGCACCTGGGGGCGGGGCCAAACATCTGCCACCAGATGTTCTGTCGGATGAACAGAGGTCTGAGCCTTTGCGGCGGGAGGAAGAACGAAGGAGAAAACAAACGGGACTCAGCGACAGAACCCTGAGGCACGCCACGTTACCGTGGAGGTTACCGTGGTAACAGGCTGTGTAGTTACTACATACAGGAAGTGAAACCTGTCAGCCAGAAGATGACAAATGTTCATGAATTCACTCAGAGAGGGGGGGGGGGGGGGGGGGGGAGAGAGAGAGAGATAGGGGGTGGGAAAGAGAGAGAGAGGTGGGAGAGAGAAAGACAGCCTGAAAGAGAGAGAGAGGGGAGAGAGAGAGACAGAGAGAGAGAGGGGACGGAGGAGGTAGATGGTGGGACAGCTGTCAGACTGTTTTTCCTCCTCTCCTCAGCATCTTTCATCCTCCTCTCTTCCTCCTTATCTTCCTCTCGCAGTCACCAAATATCTCTCTCTCTCTCTCTTCTCCTCCTCAGCCTGTCCATCTCTTTCATGTTTCTCTCTTTCTGTTGAGGGAAAACTCTCCTCCTCGTCCTCCTCCTCACACATGCTGATGAAGACGATGATGATGGTGGTGGTGATGCTGAGGTGAATGCTCGATGCTCAAGTGTCTCTCTGTCTTTGTTCTTCACTTTTTCTTTCTGCATTTATTTTCTTTGATCTCGATTTCACCTCATCTTTTACTGCTGCTGTCGCGAAGAAGCAAAGAGTTTCACTTGGTACCTAAAACGACAAATTGTGTCTGTCTGTGAAAAGCAGACACACACTCACTCACACACACACACACACACACAAACAGCAGGAGGATCTGTGTGTTTTCATCTACACACACATGAAAGGACGTAGTTGTAGGAGTTGCAAGTGCAGAATAACAAAGTGTTTCTGTGTTTTTGTGTGTGTGTGTGTGTGTGTGTGTTCTCTGCAGCAAACAGCTGGCAGACTGAAACAACAGAACAAGATAAGAGAGAAGAAATCACCGAACCTCCACACAGTAAACATCACTACTCACTCTGACACACACACACACACACATACACACACACACACACACACACACACACGCACGCAGCTTATCTGCTTTTGCGTAACATTCAAATATAAATTATAATAGTATCTCTTAGTTTTCTGTTGTATTAATAAATTTGTAATTAAACCTCGTCAGTCCGACCACCGGGGGCGCTCTTCTGTGCACGTTGACGTGCACGTTCTCCGGCCTCTCTGACGAGCCTGAAGGTCATGACCTTCAGCAGCGGCTCAGGCTCACGTCTGAACGCTCGTGTCCAACAGATGTTGATGCTGCGGTGAAACACGCGCCGTGATTACAGATGTGTCATTCCCGTCGTCACGGCAACGCTGCATCTCCACCTCAGCGCGGTTGTCTTCATGCCTCCAGTTTAGTTTAATCCCTGATAACTGGGATTAACTGCTCAGTTACAATGAGGATGGTAAAATACGAACCAGACAGACTGTAAATGTCACTAACCTAATCCAACCTAATCTAATCTACCGGTAATCTAATCTAACCTAACCTGACTTCATCTAATCTAGTCTACTCTCACCCTAACCCACCCTAACATAACCCAATCTAATCTAATCTACCTCAGCTCTTCAGGCTCCATTGAGAAGATAATGAATGTAAATTAATTAGTAGTTAATTCATGAGAAACAGGAAACATTTAATAGAAGCAAAATCTAAACCTCCACCTCTCTCTCTCTCTACCTCTCTCTCTCTCTTTTCTGTGCTAATATTTTGTTCCTTGCTGCAGTGAAGCACCACAGAGAACAGTCACACACACACACACACACACACACACACACACACACACACACACACACTCACAAAGACTAAAAACTAGTTTTGTCTTTGATGTCTCATGGTAACCAAGTTTTGGTCTTAACGCTCCCCAACATGAGTTAACTTAGTCTGGCTACGGCAGCAGATTAAGATTGAACAGATTAAGATGAAGAACGAGGTCGTTTGTGTTCATCAAACATCAGAAACAAAGTTTCGGTCTCACACTAGCTGAACACCAATTTAATCTGGAGGTAGACTCCATGACTGTTCCTGACCCTCTGACAGGTCACACACACACATGCACGCACGCACACACACACACGCACGCACGCACACACACACACACACACACACACACACACACACGCAGAACTACTGAAGAGGGAGAGTTGAGAATCTATTGCTGTCTCTTTCTATCAGGTCGACAGTCTGTGACCAGTCAGGCTCCAGTGTGTGTGTGTGTGTGTGTGTGTGTGTGTGTGTGTGTGTGTGTGTGTGTGTGTGTGTGTGTGTGTGTGTGTGTGTGTGTGTGTGTGTGTGTGTGTGTGTGTAATGAGTAAACTTCCACACGTTAACATTGTTATCACCTCCTTAGTGGCAGTTTAATGTCTCTCTCATGAAATCACACACACATGCACACACACACACACAGACACGCGCACACAGAAGCACAAACACACACACACACACGAACCTCCCTGACAGGAAAGGTCACTTTGTTCAGGGAAGTCCTGCAGAGAAAAGGAAGAAAAAAAGAGAAACTTTCAAAAGAAAGAGTGAAGATGAAAGAGTGAAGATGAAGAGATGAAAGATTGATGATGAAAGAGTGAAACTGAAAGTGTGAAGTGAAGACATGAACGAGTGAAGATGAAAGAGTGAAGATGAAGAGATGAAAGTGTGAAGATGAAAGAGTGATGGTGAAGAGATGAAAGAGTGAAGATGAAAGAGTGAAGGTGAAGAGATGAAAGAGTGAAGATGATGAGATGAAAGAGTGAAGATGAAGAGATGAAAGAGTGAACATGAAAATGTGAAGATGAAGAGATGAAAGAGTCAAGATGAAAGAGTGAAGATGAAAGTGTGAAGATGAAGAGATGAAAGTGTGAAGATGAAAGAGTGATGGTGAAGAGATGAAAGAGTGAAGATGAAAGAGTGAAGGTGAAGAGATGAAAGAGTGAAGATGAAAGTGTGAAGATGAAGAGATGAAAGAGTGAAGATGAAGAGATGAAAGAGTGACATGAAAGTGTGAAGATGAAGAGATGAAAGAGTGAAGATGAAAAGGTGAACATGAAAGTGTGAAGATGAAGAGATAAAAGAGTGAAGAGGTAAGTGTGAAGATGAAAGTCCAAAGATGAAGAGATGAAAGAGTGAAGATGAAAGAACAAAGGTGAAGAGATGAAAGAGTGAACATTAAAGTGTGAAGATGAAGAGATGAAAGAGTGAAGATGAAAGAGTGAAGATGAAGAGATGAAAGAGTGAAGATGAAGAGATGAAAGAGTGAATATGAAGAGATGAAAGAGCGAATATGAAGAGGTGAAAGAGTGAAGATGAAAGTGTGAAGACAAAGAGATGAAAGAGTGAAGATTAAAAAGTGAACATGAAAATGTGAAGATGAAGAGATAAAAGAGTGAAGATGAAAGTTTGAAGATGAAAGTCCAAAGATGAAGAGATGAAAGAGCGAAGATGAAAGAACGAAGGTGAAGAGATGAAAGAGTGAAGATGAAGAGATGAAAGAGTGAAGATGAAAGTGTGAAGATGAAAAGATGAAAGAGTGAGGATGAAGAGATGAAAGAGTCAAGATGAAAGAGTGAAAATGAAAAAGTGAAGAAGAAAGAGTATAGATGAATGGATGAAAGTGTTAATTCCTCAAAACGTTCCGACAACAGGTTTGTTTGTTTTTTATTTTCTGTCATCACTTCCCACTTCCTCCTTCTCCTCATTCCCAATTAACTGGAAACTTGGAGCAGAACCAGGACTCATGTGGAGAACAGAGATGGGCGGAGCCAGACACACACACACACACACACACACACACACACACACACACACACGCACATACACACACACATTCCTGCTCTTATTCCGATCAACAGAACTTAACTGGTTCTGGTTCAGCTCAGCTCAGATGGAGGTCGGGCGGTTGCTATGACGATGCTCTCGTCTGCTGCTGATTGGTTGTGAATGAGGGAGCTGGTTCTGGGAGGCCCAGACTGGGAATGTGGGTGTGTCAGGCCTGAACTCACTAAACCGCGGCGGCGGGTCCAGTAATCCCGACATGGTCGCCGCGGCGCCCGTTCATCCTTTTGGGTGTAAAACTTAAGAGGATCACGGCGCCGCGGCGACGGCGGCGATCAATAAAGTGTTTTTATCTGAGCGGAACAATGGGACGTCCAGACGTTCCGGGCGGCGGATGTGGGCCGAAGGTGGCTCCGGTGACAGCTGGATGATGTTGCCGTGGGTAACGGAGGGTCTGGGATTAAATTAGCTCCCTCTCAGAAGGGGGCGGGGCTTCTAAAGCCCCTCTCTCCAGGCCGTGCCGTCCGTTATCTGCGAGACGAGACGGTTTTCGTGTCCTCCCCCGGGAAGGCCGCCGAGGCGCCGCAGAGGCGGA
>CAJVRN010000194.1:745000-755000 GCA_911728415.1 Lagocephalus sceleratus
ATCATAAATATCTTCATCATCATCATCATCACCACCATCATCATCACCATCATCATCATCACCATCATCTTCATTATTTTCATCATCACCATCATCATCATCATCACCATCATCACCATCATCATCATCATCATCATCATCATCATCATCATCATCATCACCATCATCTTCATTATTTTCATCTTCATCACCATCACCATCACCATCATCATCATCATCATCATCATCATCATCATCATCACCATCATCATCATCATCACCATCATCACCATCACCATCATCATCACCATCATCACCATCACCATCACCATCATCATCATCTTCATTATTTTCATCATCTTCATCATCTTCATCATCTATCAGTGTGTATCTGAACCAGGATTATTTGCTGCACTGGGAGAATCTAAGAATGTATCACGTAGCTCAGTCGATTTCTGCAGGATTTAGAGGGAGGCTGTGGTCTGCTGCTGTGTGTGTGTGTGAGTGTGTGTGTGTGTGTGTGTGTGTGTGTGAGTGTGTGAAATGGGATTTTTTGGCCATCTGCAGAGCTCCTCACTGAGGTTTCTGTTGGAATACATAAATTAGAAAGAGAGTGAATCACCTGGGACCTCTCACTCTCTCTCTCTATCTTTGTCTCTATCTCTCTCTCTCTCTCTCTCTCTCCACACACACACACACACACACACACACACACACACACACACAAACACACACACAGAACATCATTTTGTGCTTTACCAGCATCTGATGGGACTAGATTAGCCGGATTATCTTGACCTCCTGGTGTTTACATCTCTGACCTGGACCTGCTGCAGGTTTCCTCCTGTTCAAAGGCAGATCTGTGATGGAAGGTTAAACGCTCAGGGAGACCTCGAGGCTCCCACCCACCACAGAGGACCTTCCTGTCTGAGGTGCGGAGCACCTGAGATCCGGTTTCCTCTTCCTGAAGGACCTGGACCAGGACTGGAAGAGCGAGAGCGGAGGGGGGAGGGGCAGGAGGACGAAGGGCGGGGGCCGTGGTGGTGTTGTCCAGAACGTTAAGCAGGTCCGCTGCGTAGCTCAGGACCCCGGAGCACTTCCGATCTGCTCATTACTCTCTTAATGGGATACAGACATCTGCTTCCTCCCTCCCTCTCCCTTCATCCCTCCATCTCTCTGTCGAACAGGGAACGGGGGAATAAAACCAGTTGCCAGACTGCAAATGAATGAAGGCGAAGGGGGGGTGTTTCCAAGGGTCCAGGAGGGATCCTCCTGAAAGGAAAACGGGAGAGAGGAAGGGTGCAGGAGAGGAGCCAGCTCCCTGCTCCCAGGGTGGCTAATAACGCTGCTAATTAGTCCGATCAACAAAGGGAGGGAGGAGAAACCGGAGTTCAGCAGATTTCACAGCCGAGGACGGAAAAAGGCTCCAACGCTGCTGAACTCCCCAGTGACCTTTGGAACGCCGAGGTCGGACTAGATTAGGAAGTGTACAGATTCTTCTGCTGGACAGGGATTAAGAAAGTTGACGGGACGGAGGGACACAGAGGAACAGGAAGCGTTCCCAACAGTGAGCCTTGAGGAACTCCAGGACGGAAAACTGGAAAGTCTTCCTTTTCCACACAACAAAACTGTGACCAGCGTTCCTTAAACTCACATAATGATGCTAAAGTAGTCCCTGTGATGATGATGTGAGTGTGTGTGTGTGTGTGTGGGTTTGAGTGTGTGGGTTTGAGTGTGCGTGTGTTTGAGTGTGTGTGTGTGTGTGGGGTGGGGGCATATCTGTCCTGCCAGCTGCTTCTGGACGTCCTCCCAGAACTCCCAACTAACCCACAACACATTCCTGGCTGTGGTTTGATGCTGATGATGGATGTTTGTTCCACACGGCTGAAACCTCCCCAAACACACACACGGACGCACACACAAACACACACACTCATACACACACGGACGCACACACAAACACACACACTCATACACACACGGACGCACACACACACACACACACACACTTTTCCGCCTGGCTTAAATTTGTTTCTCCAGACTGTTCCTCACCTGACAGATTGAATCCAAACCTAATCTGAGTGTTCACGCTGGGTCTCCAAATAAGGAAGCAGATAAGATTTTAATAGTTTCTGAGGACGTGTTGGACAAACTGTGACGGACAGCAGCTTCATAATAAACAGGAAATGAACCGGAACAGCCGGAGGATGAAGAGGTGCCGCAGAAAGTGAGACCAAACACTGAAAAACAAAGTTGGGGGGCGAGGGAGAGGAGAACCTCCAGAGATGAAGAGAGTCAAGGCAGATGAGGGCGGGATCAGACCAGCTGACAGCCAATCAGAGGGGAGCTTGTGAGGCTGACAGGAAACATCAGCTCAGAGGACGCCTGAAGAGTTCACGGTTTTAGAAGAATGAAAGAAAACGAGGGGGGGGGGGGGGGTCTGCAAGGCATGATGGGAACAATCCGTGGGAGGATGAGAGACAACAGACATCAGCACATCGTGGATGCTTCTGTTCGCCCGCCCGTGACGGATGAACACGGGGAATTACGGCGTTTACCAGGACGCGGCGGCGTTATTCCAGTAATCCCTCACCCTCCAAGATGTTGACGCACGCCGAGTGTCTGAGAGAGGCCCGACGGAGGACACATCTGTGAACAGCAGCTCGGCTCGCCGTCGCTCACGCGCCGACAAGCAGCCAATCAGAGAGAAGCTGCTTCACTAACAGCGCCCCCTACAGGAGCAGCGTCTTTGATGTGACGAGGATCAAAGACCTTCTCTTTGATCTAACCTTTGGTTTCTTGCAACTTCTGCTCCGCTGGCATGCCACGCCCCCCCTTACTCATCGCCGTGGAAACAGCCTGACGGAAGCTCTTTAATTAACAATTAATTTCTCTATTAATCACGAGTCCGTCCATTAGTTCTGCGGCTCTGAACCGGCTCCAGAAGCTGGACGACCTCCCGAGGTTGAAGATGAAGGCCGGCGCTGCCCTTGGAGCACACACACACACACACACACACACACACACACACACACACACACACACACACACACACACACACACACACACACACACACACACACACACACACACACACACACACACACACACACACACACACACACACACACACACACACACACACACACACTCACACACACACACACACACACTCACACACACACACACACACACACACACACACACACACACACACACACACTCACACACACACTCACACACACACACACGCAGCTCGTGGCTATGAGAGCTAAAGAGCTGAATTGAAAAGTCACCGCCAGAACGACACAACAGATGGACAGGAAGACGGGCGAAGACGGGCGGCGTCATCAGTCAACGTCTTCGGTTAATGATGGCGCCCGCGAAGCGTTTGGAGATTAATTAAATAAATCAGATTTAGATCCCACGACGGGCCTGGATGTAAAGGTCACACTCGGAGCTTTGACCTGTTACATCGAATTAACGTCTGAGCGGATTCACGGCGCACGGCGGGAGGGGGGCGGGGCCGGCGCTAGGCGGGGGGGGCGGGGCCAGCTGGGAGGGCAGCCAATGAGGAACTAGCTGACACTCTGGACCGCCCACGTCTTTGACCTTAGGAGTTTGGAGCTTGTCGACAGCAGTGCGCCCACACACACACACACACACTCACACACATACACACACACACTCACACACACACACACACACACACACACTCATCCTTCAGTCATTGTTGAAGAGACTAAAAAATGAAATTGCTGTTGAAAGACAGAGACAAGCGGAGCGAGCAGCTGTGTTTAAAGGTCAACGGCTCGTCTGAGGGCGGGAAATCTTCCCGTAACATCTGCGGCCGCGGATGGATACGACCGCCGAGCGGATGAATCGCCCCGTCGAGGGTGGGAAGGCGGAACAAATCTCTGGAATTAAAAACTCCTTGACAACACAGAAGAAGCCAGAGAAGACGAAGGGGCGGAGCCAGGCAGATAAAGGACAGGGAGCATCAGGCCGCTCAAACAGGTTGAGGAGCCCAAGCCACGCCCCCTGGAGGCGTGGCTACACACAGGTGAGCTGAGACAGAGGGACTCTCCTGAGCTTCTCCCGCCTCCACAGTCGGTTCTCCTCAGATTTATGAGGTACAGAACAGAGCCCCGCCCCCCCCCCGCCACCGCCGTCGGCGCCACTTGACACTGCGAATCCTCGGCTGAGTATAAATCAGCATTTAACCAACTTCATCAGCAAAACAAGAGAACAAAACAGAAACTTGGCTGCGCGGCGTGTTTGCCTTCAGCTCATTCCCAGGAAGCAGAAAAAAGAGAAGCGACCTGGAAAATTATAGATCCACCAGCTCATTATCATGGAAATGAGACGGATATTTACACGGGGGAGGACGGGGGGGCCTGCTCCAGCTCCGAAAAAGGAAACAGCTCAACGAGTGCCCCCCCATCAGTTCTGCTGTATCCATGGATATAATCAACCCACCCAAACTTTACTGAAAGAATGAAATTAATGAAGGAATTAAGAATGAAACTGAGACACGAGGGGGAACGTCAGCTGGAAAAACAAGGAAAACTGGGACGCTGAAGCCGAGGTTGCCCGGGATGGGCCCGCTCAAGGTTTCTCCCTGTTAAAAGACAGTTTTCATCTCGTTCTCTCTTGTTTTTGGAGCGACAGAAGAAAGTTTTCAAACCTCGGGTCCTTCAGAGCCCCCGCCTGCCCCCCCCCCCCCGCCGAGTGACGGATGAGGTCTGGCAGGAAGACGCTCCTGCAGCATCTGTGGAAGAGCGAGGTGGAGCCACAGGGTTCGGTTCGGGCCGCGAACCCCCCCGAAAAAAAAAGAGGAGGAAGGAGGATTCCACAAAGGTGAATAACAACACCAGATTTGCATTCGTAGCTTTGAAGCTGGATGTCGGATGTCGGAGTCTCAGGTGTTCAGAAGGAGCTGGAACAACAACCAGGTTTTCCAGGTTTGATCAGGAATCTCTCAGAAGCTCCTCGGAACGGCGAGGGCTCGAATCCCACGCGGAGCTTTGGCGAGGATCCTCGTGAGCCCCGCCCTCAGTGCCCCGCCCTCAGCTTCGTTCTCAGCAGGGTGTCGCCCCCGTTATACCTGCGAGGGGGGGCGGAGCCTAGATTAGAACAATTAATCTGCAGGAGCGAGCAGGGATGAGCGAGGGACACAAACAAGGGGGGGGCAGAGAGGGAGGGAGAGGGGGGGGAAAGGGGGGAGATAGAAAGAGAGAGGGGGGAGAGAGAGAGAAACAAATGGAAAGGAGGGATCAAAGCCAACAGGAGATCAGAGAAGAGGAGCTGAAAATGAAAATTGAAGCATAACCAACAGCTAAAATGTTTCAGGAAGTATCTGGAGTGAGGATGTGTGATGGCGGGGGGGCTGCGGGGTGGGGGGGCAGATAGCAGCTCATGAAACAGAGAGTAATTACAGAGGTGGAGCCATGGGGCTCCTCCACGGATCATTAGCCGGCCTAAAGAGCCGCCGCCGTCGCCGCGGCGACACTCTGACGGAAAAGGTCACGAGTTTGCAGCTCCGGGTGGACGAGCCGCCGCCGCTCCGGATCGCTCGCTTTATTTATCTTGGCCCAATGGAGACATGGAGCTAAAGATAAGGAGCTAATCAACACACACACACATGCACACACACACGCTCACGCACACACACATGCACACACAAACACACTCATACACACACTCACACACACACACACACACACACTGTCTCCACGGCTCCGTCCTGATGTTCCCTGTGTGAAACATCTGCTGCTCTCAGCTCCTGGGGGGCGGGCCTCCTTGTTATCCAGGCCCTCCGCGGGGAGGAGCCGAGGGGAGGGGGAGGGGCTAATGCTGCAGCACCTTCCGCTCGCTCACCTGAAGGAGTTTGAAGTCAGAGCGACGGGTGGAATCGGAAGAGCGGCAAAGATTCAATTAAAGTCTGGAGCAGGAGATCCCAGATTAGAGCAGCGGAATCGCTGGATTAAGTCGTGATGCGCTGTCAAGATACCGGATCTATCCGAACATCGGCAACGGCCAGATTAATGTGGTGATACGGTTCCTCCACCGGACCTCGTAAACACAGCATTTACCCGAATTACACGTCAGCCTTGGAGGTGCTAATCTGGGCGTCCAGGAAGCCGTTGGACGTTTTGGTGATGAGTTGATGGCAGATTACGCTCCTCGACCTTGGATGCGGCCCAATGTTTATCTGAAGGGCGCAACCATTGGTCAGACTACCGCTCGGTACAACTGATGGGGGTCGCAGTTGTTCCGGTTTATGTGAGATGTGACGGGATCATCTTCTGAACCACTGGGCCTAATCTGAGGAACCAGAGACTCAGACATCAGGAAGAGCTGCTACTCTTTCGATAATCTGAAGGATTCGGGATCCTCTACCTGGATGATGTGAACGTCCCAAAGGCTCCAGGCCACACCCTCGCGCCCTAGCTACACCCCTTGTTTTTTTCAAGCTTTGATGTGTGTCTCAAGACTTTGATGAGTGTTTCAAGGCTTTGTGGTGTGTCTCAAGGCTTTGATGTGTCTTTCAAATTTGTGTCTCAAGGCGTTGATCTATGACTCAAGGTTTTGATGTATGTCTCAAGGCTTTGATGCGTGTCTCAAGGCTTTGATGAGTGTTTCAAGGCTTTGATGTGTGTATCAAAGCTTTGATGTGTTTCAAATATGTGTCTCAAGGTTTTGGTGTGTCTCAAGGCTTTGATCTTTGTCTCAAAGCTTTGATGTATATGTCAAGGTTTTGATCTTTGTCTCAATGTTTTGATCTTTGTCTCAAAGCTTTGATGTGTGTTTCAAGGCTTTGATCTTTGTCTCAAGGCTTTGATGCATCTCTCAAATGTGTGTCTCAAGGCTTTGATCTTTGTCTCAAGGCTTTGATGCATCTCTCAAATGTGTGTCTCAAGGCTTTGATGTGTCTCCAGCGTCAGCAAGGATGAAACGAAGCTTAACAAACAAACTCTAAAATGAAACTTCTTCCTCCGGTTTCTTCAAGGTGAAAGCGGCGGTTGCGGCGGTGTTGCGTGTCGACTGTTGCTGTCATCCGAAGAGACGAGAATGGGATGTGTCACCGTCTTGTCGCCCCTGACGACGGCTGATGTGACAGACCTTCCCACGGACAGAGAAGCCCGATTTCAGGCATATTCCACATGTCCCTGAAAGCACCATCAGACAGTGGACACCCAGAGACGCCTGACAGGACGGTCACACCGCGCGTCGATATCGACCCGCTCCTCAGCCACCGCGCCGCCGCCGCTCTCAGACGACATTTACTCGGCTTTGATGTTAATGGAAATCGACATGGCGCTCAAACTAGATTAGGACACGCGCCGCTGCAGCTCCCGGACCCGGACCGGTCTGGACCCACGCGACGGCGTCCAAACTCTCGACTTCCTCCGAAGACACCGACCCCAGAGGACAGCGCGTCCAATCCGACATGGAGAAGAAGATAAAAGCACGAACATTCTCTCATCGTCTCCTCCACCGCCACCCTCGCGCTGAGGAAGAGGAAGCTCGTGAAGGGGGCGGAGTCCAGCCAAGTGACCGCCAGCGTTGGAAGATGGACAGGAAGTGATGCGAGGGATTCGGGGGCGTGACCCGTGATCCACCCTGGCGGCCGCCGGCGGAGCTGCTTTGAGTTCAGCTGCTGGACTTCGCCCGCGTTGGTCCGGAGCAGCGTCGCGCGACCGTCAGACGGCGTCTCGGAGGTCGACGTTTATCAGCAGCGCCTGGCGGTGGTTTCACAAGCTGTTAACAGGAAACGCTGCAGGCAGGACGACGCGTCTCACTCTACCTCACACACACACACACACACACACACACACACACACTCGGGGGGGTTCCGAAGCAGTTCTGGCTGCCATCGCCATGGTAACAGCGTCGGCCCAGACAGGAAGCGCTTGAAGCCACGTTTTTATCATCACTCGCTCGCGGACCGCCAAAAGGAAAACGGCGATTACGGCCCGACAACGCGACGGCGGCGTGCGACGGTTCGCAACGCCGCCGGGGGCGCGTGGCGAAGACGACCTGACAGGAAACAGAGTCGAAAAACGCGGACACCATTATCGGCTCAATTACCTCCTGTTATCCAGCTAATGAGGCCTAATGAGGCCTGATGAGGCCTGATGAGCCCTGATGAGGCGCCGCCGCTTTGAAGATGAGCTCACACAGGTGGTCACGTGACCACGCGACCACGTGACCACTGAGGCTAAGGAACAGCACAGCGGTGGTGGGTAACCTGTGGGGGCGGGGCTCCAGCCACAGGACTGACACCTGGTCCCAGCGTGGCCCCGCCCCCTCTCGGTTACGAGGAAGGGGGGCGGATTAATCCAGGATAATCTGAGGGATTACGGGTCGGTGGGCGGCTGTGAGGTCGGAGGGGAACAGGAAGTGGAACAGCTGTCGTTTCGTGTTGTTTGATCCACTTCCTGCTCCGCCCCTCGCTCTAAAAGCCCGCCTCCGCCTCCGCCGTCCTTCGCCGCCATCCTCGCCGTCGCCCGTCGGCATGTTGGCGCTCTCAGGTTCAACGGGGGGCGTTCCCGCGCCTCTCGGCGGACTCCTGCTTCCTTTGAAGCGTCTCCACCAACCAGTGACCCATTTGCAGACTTCCAGATCAGAAATAACCGCGTTGCAGTTTGGCCCCTCCCCTCGGACCGTGCACGTTCCACATGAAGGGATCAAAGCACCTGCAGACCTGCTGGACATCCACCAAACCTCCTCTCATCGCCAGTGGAGCAGGCTCCGCCCCCATTACCAACCTCGACTGTTGGGGGGGGGCGGAACCTGCTCCCGTTTTTAGGGCCCGGCTAGTTACAAATCAGACAAAACCAATCATTTAGGTCGTTATGATTAGAACAGACACACACACACTCACACACACACTCACTCACACACACTCACACACTCACACACACACACACACACACACACACACTCACACACACGCTGCTGTCAGATGTTCGTGTGTAATTAACACCTGCTGGAGATATTAGTGCCCCCCCCCTCAATAAAAGGATGAGTGTGGGTGTCGACTGATGCTTCACACGGCTGCTCAGCCGATGAGAGGAGGAAGATGAAGAAAGGGGAGAGGAGAGAGAGAGACGCAGCAGAGGGAGGAGGAGCAGGGAGAGGAGGAAGAGGGAGAAGAAGAGGGAGAAGAAGAGGAGGGAGAGGAGGAGGGAGGGAAGAGGAGGAGGGAGGGAAGAGGAGGAGGAAGAGGAGGTGGAGGTGGGATAGGGAGAAGAGGAGGAGGAGGGAGGGATGGAAGAGGAGGTGGAGGAAGAGGAAGAGGAAGAAGAGGAGGTGCAGGAGGAGGAAGAGGAGGAGGAAGAGGAGGAAGAAGAGGAGGAGGAGGAGGTGGAGGAGGAGGAGGAAGAGGAGGAGGAGGAGGAGGAGGAAGAAGAGGAGGAGGAGGAGGTGGAGGAGGAGGAGGAGGAGGAAGAGGAGGAGGAAGAAGAGGAGGGAGAAGAGGAGGAGGAAGAGGAGGAAGAAGAGGAGGAGGAGGAGGTGGAGGAGGAGGAGGAAGAGGAGGAGGAGGAGGAGGAGGAAGAAGAGGAGGAGGAGGAGGTGGAGGAAGAGGAGGAGGGAGGAGGAGGAGGAGGAAGAAGAGGAGGAGGAGGAGGTGGAGGAGGAGGAGGAGGAGGAAGAGGAGGAGGAGGAAGAGGAGGAAGAAGAGGAGGAGGAGGAGGTGGAGGAGGAGGAGGGGGGGGAGGAGGTGGAGGTGGGATAGGGAGAAGAGGAGGAGGAGGGAGGGATGGAAGAGGAGGTGGAGGAAGAGGAAGAGGAAGAAGAGGAGGTGCAGGAGGAGGAAGAGGAGGAGGAAGAGGAGGAAGAAGAGGAGGAGGAGGAGGTGGAGGAGGAGGAGGAAGAGGAGGAGGAGGAGGAGGAGGAAGGAGGAGGAGGAGGAGGAGGAGGTGGAGGTGGGATAGGGAGAAGAGGAGGAGGAGGGAGGGATGGGAGGAGGTGGAGGAGAGGAAGAGGAGGAAGAGGAGGGCAGGAGGAGGAA